>JAJIBD010027486.1:0-13192 GCA_021461705.1 Cryptotis parvus
TGGTTTTTATTTTTTGTCTTATTGATATGATGTAATATGTTGATTGACTTGCGAATGTTGAACCATCCTTGCGTTCCCGGAATGAATCCTACTTGGTCATGATGTATAATCTTCTTGATGAGTCTTTGGATTCTCTTAGTTAGTATTTTGTTGAAGATCTTAGCATCCGTGTTCATCAGGGATATTGGTCTGTAGTTTTTCTTTCTTTGTGTTGTCTCTCCCTGCTTTTGGGTATCAGGGTGATATGTGACTCGTAGAAGCTGTTTGGGAGTGTTTCTGTTTCTTCTATTTCCTGGAAGAGCTTGAAAAGGACTGGCAGTAGGTCCTCCTTAAAGGTTTGGTAGAGTTCACTAGTGAATCGTCTGGACCTGGGCTTTTGTGTTTGGGCAGACTTTTTAATTACTGTTTCAATTTCCTCAGTGGTGATAGGCTTATTCAGGTATTGCAGGTCTTCTTGTTTCAGCCGTGGGAGGTTATAGGACTTCAGGAATTTATCCATTTTTTCTAGATTCTCGTGTTTCACGGCATACAGGCTCTCAAAATAATCTCTGATCATCTTTTGGATTTCTGTGGTTTCTGTTGTGGTGTCACCATTTTTATTTCTGATTCTGTTTATTTGGGTTCTCTCTTTCCCTGTCCTTACAAGTCTTGCCAATGGTTTGTCAATCTTGTTTATTTTTTTCAAAGAACCAGCTCTTGGTTTCATTAATCTTTTGGATTTTTTTTTTTTTGGTTTCCAACTCATTGATTTCCTCTCTAAGTTTTATTATTTCCTTTTTTTCTGCCTGGGTTGGGCTCCTTTTGTTGGTCTTTTTCTAATGTCTTCAGCTGTGTAGTCAGGTTATTTATGTGGGCCCTTTCTTGTTTCCTGATGTATGCTTGCAGAGCTATAAACTTCCCTCTTAACACGGCTTTTGCCGTGTCCCACAAGTTCTTATAGTTGGTGTCTTCATTTTCATTTGTTTCCAGAAATCTGTGGATTTCCTGTTTGATTTCTTCTATGACCCATTTGTTGTTCAGGAGTGAGCTGTTCAGTTTCCAGGTGTTTGGTTTGACTCCCTGTTTCTGTGTACGGTTAACTTCCATTTTCAGTGCATCATGGTCTGAAAAGATAGTTGACACAATATCTATCTTTTTTATTTTAGAGGTGTGCCTTAGTGGCACATGGAGTGTTCCATGTGCACTAGAGAAAAATGTGTATTCAGCTTTTTTTGGCATGAAAAGCCCTGTATATATCCACTAGCTCTCTTTCTTCCATTTCTTCCTTCAGGGCCAATATTTCCTTGGTGAGTTTCAGTCTTGTTGATCTATCCATCGTTGATAGAGCAGTGTTGAAGTCTCCAACTATTATTGTGTTACTGTTAATGTCTTCTTTGAGGTCTCTTAGCAGTTGTTTTATGTATTTTGCTGGCCCCTCGTTGGGTGCATATATGTTTAGTAGTGTAATTTCTTCCTGTTATGCATACCCTTTAATTAATAAGAAATGGCCTACATTGTCCCTTCTAACCTTTTTCAGCCTGAAGTCTATATTATCTGATACTAGTATGGACACACCAGCCTTTTGGAGGAGTTGTTTGCATGGAGAATGGTCTTCCAACCTTTGACTTTGAGTCTGTGTTTGTTCTGATTATTCAGATGTGTTTCTTGTAGGCAGCAGAATGTTGGGTTCAATTTTTAAATCCATTTTGTCACTCTGTGTCTCTTAATTGGTGCATTTAGACCATTGACATTGAGAGAGATTATTGTCATCGGATTTTGTGCCATCTTTCTGTTTGTGCTTGTTGTGCTTTTTAGTTTTGGTCGTATTACAGTAGACCCTTCAGTCCTTCTTTTAAAGTTGGTTTTGAGTCCATGAAGTTCCTGAGTTGTTGCTTATCCATGAAGTTGTGTATCTTTTCCTTCATATCTGAATGTGAGTCTGGCCGGGTAAAGAATTCTTGGTGAGGCCTGCAGTTCATTGAGCCTTTTCACAATATCCCACCATTGTTTTTCGGGCCGGAGTGTTTCATCAGAGAAGTCTGCTGTAAATCTTAGGGATGTTCCTTTGTATGTGATTTCCTTCTTTGATCTTGCTGCTTTCAGTATTCTATCTCTATCTATAGTTTTTGTCATTCTAATTAAGATGTGTCTTGGAGTATTCTTGTTGGGGTTTCTTTTTAGCTGGTATCCTATGGGCCTCCTGGATCTTGAGGCAAGTGTTCTTTAGTTTCCGGGAACTTCTCAGCAATGATGGCTTTGACAGTTTCTTCTTCATCAGGGTTTTCTTCTTGCCCTTCTGGGACCCCAATGATCCATATGTTGTTTCTTCTGGCTTCATCCCGATTTATCTCTTGTTGTCTGCTTCGTAATTGTGAGTCTTTTTTCTATCTTCTGGTGTTGTGTAGAGAATCTTTGGAACTCGTCTTCGAGATCACTAATTCTTTCTTCAGTAGCTATTATTCTGCTATGATGGCCTTCCACTGTGTTTTTCATTTCATTTACCTCATTTTTAATATCTGTCATTTCCATTTGTATTTTCCTCACTTCTTCTCTCATGTCCTCTTGTATTTTATTGATTTTGCATTCCATTACTTCTTTGAGTTCCTTATGCATCCTTAACAATTCTTTCCGAAATTCCTTATCAGAGAGGTTATACAACTCATCGGTATTCCTGGGCTCATCTGGACTAGTGACTTCACTCACTGAGCTTGATGGAATTTTGTGTTGCTTTACCATTATGACTATTGTAGGTTTCAAATGTGAGTTTTTGGTGACTAGATCAGTACAGTTAGTAGGTGTCTGGGCTGTTTGCAGAGTTTGGGTGGGTGGCAAGGAGTATAGGACCAAAGGTTCACTGGTACCTCATGCAAGATAGATAGTAAGAGGATCTATCAAGGCATCTGCGTGGTTTTGAGTTTTGGGATGTGGGTGTAGTGTTCTGGCCTGTTCCCTGGGGTTGATTGGGTCCACAGAGATGCAAGGATCACACAAACACCTCTGGGGGAGGCTGCAATCGTTCCCGGAAGCGCAGGGCCCAAGGGGTCCAGGGTGGAACCAAGACCGTTTTCCTCAGTTCCCATTGATGGAAGTTCTGGCTGCTCCCTGGGGCTGATTGGGTTCGTGGAGACGCAAGGATCACACACACACACACACACACACACACACCTGTGGGGAGGCTGCAATCGTTCCCAGGAGCACAGGGCCCAAGGGGGTCGGGGGTGCAACCAAGGACACCGTTTGCCTCCAGTTCCCATTGATGGAAGTTCCGGCTGTTTTCTGGGGCTGATTGGGTCCACAGAGACGCAAGGATCCACACACACACACACACACACACACACCTGTGGGGGAGGGTGAAATCGTTCCTGGTAGCGCAGGGCCCAAGGGGTCCGGGTGGAGCCAAGGCCGTTTGCCTCAGTTCCCGTTGATGGAAGTTCCGGCTGTTCTCTGGGGCTGATTGGGTCCACGGGAGACGCAAGGATCACCACACACACACACACACACACACACACACACACACACACACACCACACAGCTGTCTCTCTCTCCTTTCTTGACTGGGACACTCAAACTTCTTTTCAAAGTGGGAAATTGGTTACTAGGCTCAGCTATTTTTTCTTTTTCTTTTTAACTTTATTGAAACACTGTGATTTACAAAGTTGTTCACAATACAGTTTTTCAGGTATTCAATATTTCAACTACAGTCCCACCACCAGTGTGTCCTTACTGTCCTCAAAGAGCCTAATTTCACACCAATCCCCCAAGCCTGCTCGCTCCCTTAGCAGGCACTAATTAATTTACTTTATATTGCTTATTACATTGTACACCTCGTAATGGAGTTGCTAAAGTCATGACCTTTTTACTGATCTGTTACATACAAATTGGGCCATCTCTTTTTACTACTTTCACTGATTGAACTTAGTGGGCTTCTACTCAATTTTTTAACAAAACACTTTTATTTCTTTACTTCGGTTTGGGGGAACCTTACCTGACTATGTGCAGGCCTTATTCCTGACTCTGCTTAGTGGAACTGTGTGTTGATGCTGGAGCTTGCACCTGGGCTGGCCACATGTATAGGCTCAGCTATTTTAAGACTGCCAACCAATGATAGCATCATAGAAGTTACTGAGGTAACTTTACTTGATGAGGAGGTAGTTTAGTTGCATCGTTCAATATTGCTGCATTATTTGGAATCAGTTATAACTCCGAAGGACCCAAATGGTACAATGCAAACCCTAATATTGTGAAAATGAGATTCTAGTTCTAAGGCAGGGAAGAATGGATGAAACTGAGGAGGCTGTATGAAAGCAAATATAACCTAAACAGAGATGATTTTACTCCTCTCTGAGTCTGAAGAACTGACATAATCTTGAATGCTTTAATTAAGCTTTGGCAATTTGACTAGCACTTATCTCTTTTTATCATCATGTGCTAACCTTTGCTTTTCCATTCTTTTGTTTTTATTGGGTCACACCGAGTGGTGCTCAGGAATCACTGCTGGTAGGCTAGGGGAGTGAGGGAACTATATAAGGTGCTGGGGATTGAACCTGAGTGGCCCAAGTACAAGGTAAGAGCCCTACTCACTGTACTATTTCTATGGATCCAGTTGTTCTATTCTTTTCTCCAAACATGACCTTGCATCTGTGTGACACATTAACAACAGAGGCAAATATCATCAACTTCTCAACTTCCTAATCTAACAAATGTAGCTATGGAGGTACTTCTCTTATTTAAGTTCATTGCTGCTACTGGCTCTCCCTGTGCTCAGCCGCTCATGAGGCACCTGGAGAGGGATGGCGGGTTGTAGCCCTGGCCTGCCACCCACAGCAGAGCCTCACAAGAAGCCAGAAGACCCCCACTCCATGAGGGCTGCATTTTCCACATTGGTTTATGGGAGGGTTTCATACTTATTCCCTCTTGTCAGAACTCCACCCAGCAGAAGAGCCTATCACAGCCTGGCTTGCGCAGCCACAAGCGGCTGTGTGGTTCATCAATAAATGTTGGAGATCAGAGGTGACTACAAGATGATGTCACCCACACGGCAGAGCCTGGCAAGCTTCCCGTGTCGTATTTGATATGCCAAATACCAGTAACAATTATAGACCTCCTTCCCATGACCTGATGGAATGGTTTGAGGCTCTTTATGTTCCTGGAGCAAGCAGATACCCTTGGGCTCTACTAGCATGAGACAGGGCATATGGAGATGTTACTGGTGCCCGCTCTAGACAAATCGATGATGAACAGGAAGACAGTGATACAGTGACAGTGATACATTCACCTTGCCAATTAGTTGTATTTTTTTTTTTTTTTGCTCTTTGGGTCACACCCAGCAATGCTCAGGGTTACTTCTGGCTCTGAACTCAGAATCTTGCCTGGTGGTACTCTGGGGACCATATGGGATGCTGGGGATTGAACTCAGGTTGGTTGCACGCAAGGCAAATGCCTTACCCTCTGTAGTATTCCTCAGATCCCTGCCAATTAATTTTTTATATTGTCTGTGGGAGAGTAGAGGGGAAAAATGGAGGCGACATTGAGGTTTTATCCAGCAGTGCTTGAGAACTTGCTCCTAGATGTGCAGCAGCAAACAAACCAAGCACCCTAACCCCTGTTCTATGTCTTCAGCACTTATGGATGAATCCTGAAGTTAATTCAGTCTCCTAAACTTCACTTGCATTATCTCTAAAAAAGAGTATAATAAAAGTTTCTTTTTTATATATTTTTTGGCTCTTGAGTCACACCGATGAGGGTCAGGGGTTACTCCCAACTCTGAACTCATGAATTACTCCTGGTAGTACTTGGGGGACCATATGGGATGCCAGGGATTGAACCGGGTACCATGACCACATGGAAAGCAAATGCCCTACCCTTTGTACTATCTCTCTGGCCCCTAATTAAAATTTACCTCCACTTTATAGATAGCCAAACATTATATATAACTGTTTCTTTATCTTTTAAACTGTTATTGGACATTTGGGTTATTTCCAGATTTTGGTTATTGTGAATAGTGCTGCTGTGAATGTAGGTGTGCATATGTAGTTTTGGAATGGTTTTTGGGCCAAATAATAAGTATGAAACCCTCCATAAACCAAAGAAAATTTAAGATACTCTATGTTCTCAGAGAAATATTTATGCACATAATTCCTTATAAAGAAGTGACATAAAGTTAAACAAAATGAAAAGAAAGTTGACTAGAGTAAGAGATTAAGGTAAAAGTGATCTGCAGAGCCAGAGAAATAGTACAGCAGGTAAGGTTTCACCTTGATTGAGGTCAGTCTAGGTTCAATCCCCAGCACTTGTATGGTCCCCTGAACTGTTGAGGAATAATTCCTGAGTACAGAGCTAGTAGTAACTTCCAAGCATGCTAAATGTGGGCAAAAAACAAAACAAAATAAAAAAAGAGAAAATAAAATTATTTGTTTTTTATATGAACTTCAAAATGCCTGAACTTTCCTGGATTTTACAGCAATAATAGGATATGAAAATTTTCCTCAGTTTTTGTGAATCATTGATAAGATCTTTATACTTTTGTGTTTAATTTATGGGTGTAGTACAGCTCTTTCCTGTTCTTTTCTTGCCACTTTTAGTCTTTCTTCATGCTTAGGACTGGTCAATACCGGGGGCATGGTGGAAAGTTTGAGTCTGAGCCCTTCTGAGAGGAAAAGAATGAAGATGTGAATTCTTCCTTTTTCCTTACATAAATTAACTAAAATATTGATTTTATTTTTATGCATTGAACCGGTCCTGACTGAGATGGCCTAGCAAGAGAGAACACTTGACCCTTCTGATAGAATCCCTGTTGTGTCTATATTACCAGGTGGGCAAGGCTGGTCCAGTAAGTGCAAGAATGGAGCCTGAGGGCCCATCTGCCTCAGCCAGTTGGCAAACTGAGAAATCCCTATGGAAACCATGACCTGCCTCTGAGGGCACAGGCTGTTTCTCTGTTGAGGAATAAGTGGCCACAGCCAGGTCGTGCTGCAGAAAAGGCAGGGTACAGCATGTGAAAAGGTCACACCTGTCTGCGGGGAGTCAGTTTTCATCAGTAAACTGTGTGCCAGGAGCAAAATTCCAGCAGCAGCCTTCACAAAGCTAATCAGCTTCTCTAGTTTTCTCTCGCTGAAGCATGCAGATCAAAAGGCCCCTGGTGTTCTTGAGTGTTTTGAGGAATGAGACATACTGGACTTCTTGCAATCTGGCATTTGGGAAGCAAATTTTATTTCAAGAAATTAATAGGGGGAACCTAATATTTACCCAGAATTACTAAAAAAAAATTATGCTCTTAGCATATATACTTTATAAACATGATATTACAGGCTTGTCTACACCCAGGGCTCTGCCCTGTGGGCCCTGATGGTTGATGGGCTGACACAGAAAAAGACTGGGCCCCCTGGGATGAACCTAGAGTCACAGCAGAGCCTGACAAGCTACCCGTGGTGTATTCACTATGCCCCAAACAGAAACAATAGTGAACCTCATTCCCAACAAATGGAGACGTTACGGTGTCCGCTCGAGCAAATCGATGAACAACGGGAAGACAAGTAAGACAAGTGAGACAAGTGATTGTTTTATACTTATAAGTTCTATGAGTTTGTTTTCTTTTTTGTAATACATTGCAATCTGCAAAGACTATTTATCCTCTCATCTTGTGCTTTGGAGTTTAAACTTTATAGCTAGGTTTAGGAAGATCTCTTGAGAAAATAGAATCAAATGTTGCTTTTGTTTGTTTGTTTTTGGTACTCTGGGCTTGCTCCCAGCTCTGTGCTCAAGAGTCACTCTGGGAAGTGTTTTTGGGAGGCCATGGAGTGCTTGGAGATTGAATCTGGGCCTCTTGTATGCAAAACATGCTCACCAGCTATTGGTCCATCTTTCTGCCCCAGTATGATTTGTGTGTGTGTGTGTGTGTGTGTGTGTGTGTGTGTGTGTGTGTGTGTGTGTGTTTGTGTGGGGATGGGGAGGGTGGCACATTTGGTGATGATCAGGTCTTACTCCTTTTCTGTTTGGGATCATTTCCTGACAAATCACTCCTGGTTGGGAGTACCGAATGGGACTCTGAGGTTTGAATTTGGGTTGGCTGTGTGCAAGGCAAATGCCCTATCTGCTATACTATTTCTCCAGCCTTCCCTCCTTACCCAAGTGTTATTTTTTAAAATGATTCTTGCATCCCTTTCTTCTTTGCTAGAAAGTATTAATATTTTTAATGATTAGCATCACTTGATCACTTGACATCCCATTATTTGTCAATTTTCTTGAGTAGGCACCAGTAACGTTTCCATTAACCCTATCAGGTGCCAATGTAGCCCAGTGGCATCTGCTTGCTTCAGGAATACGAAGAGCCTCAAACCATTCATTCAGGGTCTTGACAAAGAAGTCTGACCATCTTGTAGGTGATCATGCGACCACGTGATCTTTTGACATTCTGTGGGATCCAGTCGGTAACGGCTCTAGTCCAGCGGTTGTCTCCAAATTGCATTACATGTCCAGCCCATCTGATTTTTCAATGCTTTGCCAAATGAGATAGCGTCCCTGACTCTTGATCATCACCGGAGGTCAGAACTCCGCATTCCTTCTCTCACTTGAGTGAGGCATGATATTCCAAGCATAGCTCTTTTGATTCCTCTTTGGGAGACCCGAATAGCATTCTCATCCTGCTTTTGTAGGGCCCAGGTCTCTGAGGCGTATGTTAATTCAGGGAAAACGGTGGAGTCGAAGAGATGTGCCTGGAAGCCGGAGTTTCTTTTGTCCTTTTAGTCATTTCTTTGATACTCTTGAAGGCTTTCCATGCCACTCTCTTCCTCCTGCGCAGCTCAGACTTTAGGTCGTTCATTATGTTGACTTCTTGACCTAGGTACACATAACTGCTGCATTCAGAGATGTTTGTTCCATTGAGAGTGAACGGGGCATCTGGAACTAGTTCGTTTTTTCATGAATATTGTTTTGTTGAGATTCAGCTGTAGATCTCTTTCCACATTCTTGGTCAAAGTCAGCCAGCATTTGTGCTGCTTGGCTAATGTTTGGTGTTATTAGAACGATGTCATCAGTGAAGCGGAGGTGATGTAGTTGCCGACCATCTATCTTCACTCCCATTCCTTCCCATTCTAATTGTTGTATGACATTCTCGAGGGTGGCTCTGAAGAGTTTTGGTGAAATGGTATCACCCTGCCGAACCCCCTTTTGACATCAATGATCACTTCCTTGTAGAATGGTGAGATCCTTGTGGTGAATCGTAATACAGCTCACGAAGGATCTTGGTGTATTCCAAGATACTAAGTTAATCTCAAGCCCGGCCCATCAGAGACCCAGCCTACAGAGACTCACCCTTCAGAGGAAAGTATTTCAAGCCCAGGAATGCTTGAACCACAGATGCAGATACACCAGGCAGAGCAGCTACCAGCTCTCCTTGTTGCACTCCCTGCACGCCACTGACCACGGGGGTCAGGGACAGAAAGTGACTTCCGTCCCAAGCCCACCATCCCAATAGAGCCTCAGAAGAACCCAGAGGAACCCCCACACCATTCTGGCAATGATTAGCATCACTTGTATCACTTACATCACTTGTCTTCCCATTGTTCATCAATTTGCTTGTAGCGGGCACCAGTAACGCCTCCATTTGTTAGGAATGAGGTCCATTATAGTTACTGTTTTTAGTATGTCAAATATACCACGGCTAGCTTGCCAGGCTCTGCTGTGGCTCTGGGTTCAGCCCAGAGGGCCCAGTCATTTTCTATGTCAGACCATCAACCATCCTGTGATTTATCTGGGACTATGATTAGCATAGTCCCAGATAAAATTTTCAGTCCTAATAATAAGTCCTTAGGTAATTAATTTTAAAGTTAGATCACCTGTTTAACTTGGCACCCTAACCATTATTCTTTTTTTTTTTTTTTTTTGCTTTTTTGGGTCACACCCGGCGATGCTCAGGGGGTTTCTCCTGGCTCTGCACTCAGGAATTACTCCTGGCGGTGCTCGGGGACCATATGGGATGCCGGAGATCGAACCCGGGCTGGCACAGGCCGGCCACGTGCAAGGCAAACGCCCTACCCGCTGGGCTATCGCTCTGGCCCCTGATTTTTTGTTATTTTTATACATGTTTCTTTCCTCTGCAAAACAAAATTAATAGACTTGACTTTTTGGTGCATGATAGGGACTCCCCAAAGGGGCCAGGAGGCCATGTCTGGTGATACTCATCTATGAAGTCAGACAGTTCAGTCTGGTTACCTAGGGCCCTGAGGAGATGTGAATCCCAGACCACCATGGGTGCTGGGTGTGGGAGTTCAAGACCTTAGGGTCCTATACCTGGCAGTCCTCTAGAGTAGTAGACTTGACTTTCAGAAAGAAAATGGGCATGAGAAAAAAATAAATGCAGTTACTTAATAGTGAAACCCAGGGTCCCAAGTGATCGTTCAGTGGGTAATGTGCTTGCCTTGCATGTGGCAAACCTAGATTTGATCTCCAGCAACCTATTTGAGCACCTCCAGGAGTAATTCCTGAGTGCAGAACCAGGTGTCACCTCTGAACACAGCTGGGTATCCGCCCCGCCCCGTCATCAGTGAAATCCGTTACTTTCTAGTTTTCTGTTATTATCCCCTGGGAAATAAAATAAATCCCCTGGGCCTCCTGGAATGAACCCAGAACCCTGGCAGAGCCTGGCAAGCTACCTGTAATGTATTCGATATCAGTAACAATAATGAACCTCATTCCCAACGAAAGGAGATGTTACTGGCGCCCGCCGAGCAAATTGATGAACAATGGGAATACAAATGACAAGCGATCTTTAGAACCAGTGGGAGAAAGGATTTCCTTCTTGAATATGGCATCAACAACTGACTGGCTTTACTCATTAATGAGGCAGATGGACATAATTCCCTAAGTCTTATGAGCGTGCCCCGAAGGTTTATATTTTTTTATTTACTGTAATTATTTTGTTTTTAATTCAATATCCTATTCTTTAACCTCCCTGTGCTTAATATTCTGAGAAACAGACAATTGTTTAATATTATTTGTGTGTCTCATTTTTTCTCTGTTGAGCATTTGTCACAACTTCTGAAGCAGCTCTTAAACATTTCCATGTTATTACCTTGGTTTCTTTATTACCTAATGGTTTCTTTATTGCAATGGTTTCTTTATTACCTAATTATGAAGTACTATCATGCAAAGAGTTGTTAATCTCTCTCTGTGTAGTGGATTTAATTTGGTGAATAAATATGTGTGGATTTAATGACTATCTGTTTTTAAAATCTGATAGACATCTGTTTTATCTCATGGCAGCCTTCTAAAATCCAGGAGAGTTTGATTTTGAAAAGTAGAATTCTACAAAGAGAACAAAATCTTTCCATACACATAAAAGTCAATGTATTAGTAACTTATTGGCACTGTAATTTACATTCCATTAAATTCTATGAATAATCCTTATGTAATTACCCTTTATAGAAAATTTACTATTTTTATTTCACAACATGAGGAAATTAGGCTAAAAGAACAAAATGTATACACAACTAAAAAGAGTCAAGTAGAGTTTGAATTTGAAACAAGTTTATTTTGCATTTCTTCCTAATCTTTTTTTTATGGCTTCTTTTTCTACCCCCAATAGGGTATTTATTTGATTTTCAAAGTACTGTCTTTGGTATTAATCTCTTTATACTCAGCTTGGAGAGAGCTCATGATCTCTCTTAAGATTTAAGTTGCAATATGGATCTATAGGTCCTGTGTCTTGAGACTTGGTTTTACTCCTGAGGCCCAAGATTATAAATTGTTACTCCTGGGGCATAATTAATTTTTACATGCCACTCACACCTAAAACTTGTTTCAACTTTATGTTATTCAGAACTTGTTCTAGCTTTGACCATTAGTGTAAATATTATCTGGTATGAGTCTGTCCACTGCAATAATTTAGGAAGGTGATAGGTTGTTTTCACAATAACCACGAATTATATAGAAATTGTAATTCAAAAAAGTAGAAAGTAGTTCAAGTAGAATGTAAAATATATGGAGGCATTTTTGTTAAAATAAAAAGAATTGATTGTTTTTAATAATGAAGAAGTATACTTATTCATTAGTTATTTAGTTTTCCCTTCCTTGTAAAAATATTATTGGTTAAGATAGTTTTTAGTTACAAATAGAATTGAGACTAACAAATTCTTTAAATGTATATTCTAGGACACCTGGGAAACCAAACATTGCCAAATAGTCTAGGAGATCCTGTGTCAGGGACCATATTTGGTTGTAAAGTAAAATTAAGTAGTTAAAAGAAAACATAGTTTTCTGTGTATTCTAAAGTATGAGGATGATGAAATTTATCATTAAGAGAAAACTTAAGCTTTTTTTTTCAGAGCTTATATTTTATAAGTCAAATCTTAAAAGTAATTCTTATTGGATTGTGTATATGGAAGTGTGGGTAATATCTGGCTATGCTGAGATCTTACTGCTGGCTCTATTTGTGCTCAGAGATCACTCCCAGCAGTGCTTATATGTGGTGCCAGGGATAAAACCTAGGCCAGCTGCTTGCAAGGCAAGCATTGTACTGTCTCTCTGGTCCCTGAAAAGAATTCTTAAGATTTTTTTAACTTAAAATTTATTTGTTTCTAAAATTTTATTTGAGGCACCATAATTTACAATACTGATAGATATTTTAGCAAAATATATCAGTTTAGAAAATTAAAGATAAAATTATATGAAGAAAATGATTAGCAGTTGAAGAAATATTATCTTATTTCTAAATATAAAATAGAACTTTTACATGATTATCATTAATTTAGTGCACCACAAAAAAAAAACTGCCACATTCTAGTATTAAAAATGATTTTACAGAGCCATTTATTTTAGTAAAGAACCTAAAATTTCCCTTTCATTATCTGAAGTAGAGTTCTCTTTTTAAAGAAATAGATGATATAGTTTTTTACTTTGAATTAATTGTGGAAGAATGATTATTTCTTTTCTCTTGTAAAATTTTTATGCCGTGTCGTATTTGATATGCCAAAAACCAGTAACAATTATAGACCTCATTCCCGTGACCTGAACAAATGGTTTGAGGCTCTTTTGTGTTCCTGGAGTGAGCAGATGCCCTTGGGCTACACTAGCACACAACAGGATGTATGGAGATGTTACTGGTGCCTGCTTGAGGAAATCAATGAACAATGGGAAGACAAGTGATAAAATTGATACAAGTGAAAATTTTATGCTTAGTATAAAGAATGTGTCACTAGTGGAAAGTCTTAGAACATGA
>JAJIBD010027487.1:0-41513 GCA_021461705.1 Cryptotis parvus
GGTGTTGTGGAAATTTCTTGGAGTGTCCACTCTGTAAGGTTATTCAGTGGAGACACTGCAGGCAAAGTGGCCTTTGTGTAATATTACCCCAAATCTTAAATTCTACACTGATATTTTTGAAAGTTTTCTGTCACAATAAGGATTTACTTTGTAACTACAATTGATATGAGTAAAACATAAGAAAATATGTGATATTTATATTCTTTAAAATAATAAAATAACTGAAAATTGGTTGAGTACATTTTAAGATAAGCAGATTCTTTACTGGAGGAATTTCTTAACTTTATTCTGATAATTTCCATACTAGTCCTCTTACAGAGAGAACACTGAGAGAACAGAGAGTGCAGTGCATCCCACACTTAGTTTAATCTTGAGATCTATTTTTCATCACCATATCCTGGGGATAGAATTCCAAGGGACACACTTTTGGAAACACTCTCTGGAATTGAAAATAAGTCAATAAATAATAACTGACCTGATGTATACTCTCTAGCTGGGTATATAATTCACAAATATATAATTTATGTAACATAGAAATGCCAAAAAGGGAACTGCTAGAATATATGAATTAAAGTTACACGAATTACATATAGAGTGTTTTCCCCTGCAGACCTTATTTTTATCTTAATTTATTATTGAATTATCATTTGGTGTATAGTATTATGAAAAGAAGACATACTTTCACACCTCTGTTTGTTCATATAAATATAGAATTTTGCAACCAAAATTCTAGTGCCAGTGGAAGAAAACTTATCTACTCATTCTCCCCAATACACACACAAACACAAACTCCCCTCTGGTGTTGCAGTACACTGTTGCCCAGAGCCTCTGCATCTTGCCTATAGTTACCCTCCTGCAGGTCACTTTGTAGATAAAGGGCAAGAAAATAGTTTGAAGGTGGCAGTATATCTTACCAAATATTCTATGTTAGCTGGTATGAATATTTTCTCTCATGCTGCCACAATCATTGTGGGACTAGATAGATCTTACCAGTACATTTATCTGACTATGTTGAATCTCTAAGTAATTAGACCAGAGAGAAATGCTGTTTGCCTCCAAGCAAGCAAGCATGGCTCTCTAATACATCCAAAGGCTAATATACAAAACTACTATGAAGTAAAGACGAGAATCTTGTGAAGGCTTGAAGAAATATATACCTGGCTGTAGAATATCCATTGGTACAGATACATGTCCCTCCCCACTCTACATAGGACCTGCAGAGACACTTCCAAGGCAGATCCTGGCAGGGTGATAGTAACATTTCAATGGGGCTAGGTGAGGTCCTGGGAGAAGTTACCTGAAGGGGATTGACCCTAACTGCTTTCCGTTGATGTGGGCCAGTATGGGATGAAAAGTTATAAAAAGCTGTAGCCTGCTTTCCTTTTGGACTTTTCCCATTTTGCTTTTTTCCTTTTTGCCTTCTCCCTCTTTTTTCTTTTCTGTCTCTGCTCTCCTCCTCTCTGTTCTCTTCCCTTTGGGACCTTAGCACATGGTAGCAGCCATCTTGGTCTGGATTCTAAACCTACACATGACTGGGGCACAGCTAGGAACCTAAAGTCTAGAGTTTTCCTATTGCTGGATTGTATACCAGAACAAGTGTGAGTGAAGCCTTTTGAAACTTTGCTGGATTCTCATGTCTCTCTCCATCCACTGGCTGCCAACCACCTGGGGCAGAAGGGGATTCAGTACCTGCTCCCAGATTTTGTCAGGGTGCCCTTAAACTCTGGTAACCATATGGTTTTTATTGAATCTAAGTGTTGTTTTATTGTTTCTCTTAACCAAGTTATTAGGTAAAGAATAGTGATTTATTAAATATTGCAGGCATCATAAAATAATACACAGTTAAATATCGAACAAATTTCTTAGTATAGGTATAAAATGACTACATAATTTCTTTGACAAAAAGCAAGTATTATATTACTCAAGTTAAAGATCCTATAAAGTTGTACTTCACAGTTAAAGGAGGAAAAATCTCACTATTTCCTCCATACAAACTACTCAATTTTATCAAAACAGATATTTAGTTTTGTGGACTCTTACATCTCATTGATAATACATTGTTAATTTTCTTATAAAGCCAATTAATTGTTTAAAGAAATAATGATATTCTCTTAAAACTTAGCACATAAATTTTTCTTTCAGAACTTTAAAGATCGACAGGGTGGGGATGGTGGGGAGGAAGACCCATGGCTCTCAGGGCAGTGGACCTGCAACTTGGGAATGCAGCCCAAAGTGGGTGGCAGACAGGAGACAGGCTTGTTCACACCCCAGGGCTCTGCCCCGTGGGCCCTGGATGGTTGATGGTCTGACATAGGAAGACTGGGCCTCTGGGGTGAACCCAGAGCCACAGCAGAGCCTGGAAAGCTACCCATAGTGTATTCAATATGCCAAAAAATGTATAACATTCAACATATGTTATGCCATATAACAATAATTTATCTCATTCCCAATGAATGGAGACGTTACTGGTGCCCACTCAAGCAAATCAATGAACACCGGGAAGACAAGTGATACAAGTAAAGTGATACTTTAAAGATGTTCCTCCTATATTTTCTTGTTTGTAATTTTTTGGTATTAGTTGTGATAGAAATTTAATAGCATTTTTATCTTTGATTTCTCTATATGTAATTAAAGAGCAATTTATCAAATATAATTGCCTTTTTCCCTCTTCTTTATCTACATATTATACCCTTGACTATTGATATTATACATTTTCATTTTGATTTGTCTACTTATTCTTGGGATTGAAGACTATGGATTTCTTGAAACAAACCCTGGAAACATGTCTTTAAATGTTCCATCTTCTCTTTGTGCTATTGTAATTACCTACATAGTTGGCATTTGTTGTTCCTTCAGAGCTAACTAATTCCTTTGAGATTCATAAAAAATTTTCATCTCTGTGTGTTTTGGGGGAATAATTTCTATGATTATGTTTTCCATTTTAATAATATTTGTTTCTGTTAACTTCAAAATAATGTTAACTCTACTAGCATTAATTACTATGAGATATTAAAGTTTTTATTTCTGACTGTTCATTTTGTATATTTTAAATATATTGTATATGCTCTTATTAAATCCTTCCTTTTGGTCATCTATAAATTGTGCTTTTTTTTTTGTTTTGTTTTTGTTTTTTTGGTCACACCCAGCAAGCGCTCAGGGATTACTCCTGGCTCTGCACTCAGGGAAATACTCCTGGCGGTGCTCGGGGGGACCATATGGGATGCCAGGGATAGAACCCAGGCCGGCACAGGCCGGCCGCGTGCAAGACAAACGCCCTACCCGCTGGGCTATCGCTCCGGCCCCTATAAATTGTGCTATTGTACTAAATTTCTTGTGTTCTTCACTGTTAAATTCTAATATGTATCAGTTCTAGGCTGTTTTCAATTGAATGATTTTCTTCTGTTCTCTGAATCATATTTGCCTGCTTTTTTGCCTAATAATTTTATTATTTACCATATATTATAGATTTTACCTTGTGAATTATATTATATTGCTATTAATATTATTGAACTAAAGCTGGAACATAGTTGAGTAATTTGGAAGCTGTTTGATAATAGTAGGTTTTGCTTTTTAAAATTTGTTAGATGAGAACGATGTTTTCTCTACTATAATTTCTCTCATTCCTATGGCAAGATCCTTCTGAATACTTTATGCCTGCCACCATTATAATTTGTAAAGTTTTGGAATATACATGTTGGAACATATATAGTTCCAGGGTTGACTGAGTATTTGGTTCTATCCCTTTCAGTCTTTTCTTATAACAGGTGTTCTCTCACATGTACAAATTCAACAGTATGCAGCAGAATTTTTTATTATACCACCATGAGATATACAGTTACAAAGATGTTCATGTTTGAATTTCAGTCATACAGTGTTCCAGCACCGATCTCTCCACCAGTGCACATTTCCCACCACCAACCTCCCTGATTCCCTCCCCCACTCCTACACAACAGAATTCTCTCTCTCTCTCTCCGCTCTCTCTCTCTCTCTCCCTCCCTCCCTCTTCTTTTACACATTGTGGCTAGCCCTAGACATTTAGGGTTTATCATGTAAGTCTCTTTGCGGAATATTCAATGGTGAGTTCTAGTCTGGCATTACCATTTCCCACACTCAGTAAAACACTGGTATATATTTATATCCCATTAATGAATGCAGTCATTCTATATCTGCCCTTCTCCTTCTGACTAATTTCACTCAGCATGATAGTCTCCATGTCCATCCATTTGTAGGTGAATTTCATAATTTTGTCTTTGACAGCAGCATAGTATTCTGCTGTATAGATGTACCACAGTTTCTTTTAGCTAGTCCTCTGTTCTTGGGCACTTAGGTTGTTTCCAGATTCTAACTATCGTGAAGAGCGCAGCAATGAATAAAGAAGTACAGATAGCATTTCTGCTACATTTGCAACAGAATTCTTAAAGAAACCTCTCCTCATCCTTTCCCCTGGAATCTCTGACTCAATCTTTTGAGCCTCTGAACTCGATAACCTTCCTACACTATGGCTTTTACATGATCACAAGACAGCAAATTATGAAATCATAGGACTCATATTACTTGCTTTTGCATCTCAGGATCACCGACTTTCCCTGATGACATTGTCTTGAAAACCATACTTTACATTTTTAGTTGTTTCAAGGGAACAAACAGTCTATTATCCCAGCTCTCCAGAAGTGGTTTTATTTAGTCTATGATTAGTAAACATTTTCTATATCTGACCTCCATTTATTCAACAAGCTACATAAACTAGATTAAAAATGTTGTTTTTACCAAAAGCTTTGTTTAAGATTTTTCCATCTGTCTATGATTCAGCTATTAAAAATGTAAGCTCTTGGACAAGAGAAACACAGTACAAGCCTTGAGGCATTTGCCTTAAATGCAACTGACCCAAGTTGAACCCTAGGCACCTGCCAGGGTGATTCCTGAACACTGTGATTTTCTCAACCTCCACCCCCACCTTGCTTAAAAAACAACATATTCATAGCCTCTCCAATTAGCAGTCTTATTTTACTTGAGGCTGAATTAATATTAATAAAAATGTATAGAGATATTTTTCCTCCACACTATAATGCAACAATATTTATAAGAGATAACAAATATCACAATATTTTTAGAAGAGATTATCAACAGATTTCAAAATTCAAGAGGCTAGTGTTCATAAAGTTGTTACCTGCCACATTTAGCATTCTCCTTTTGCCCCCTGGCATCCTGGGGTGACAAGAACAACAATCTGAAACAGGTGCTCTGTCTTATACAAACAGTCCAGTCTATTAAAGTCTACAAGTCCAGTCTATTCACAGTCTATGTGTCTATAAAAGAGCTCTTACTATGGGAAAAGAATGTGTGCATCACTGTTAGCTCAGGAGAGAGAGCAGAATACCATGGCTTGGGTGGTTTATGAGTAGCATAAATTTATGGCTTAGTGCTGGAGACTGGAAGTTCAAGATCAAGGAACCAGAAGACACTGTGACTGAGAGCACACTTCCAAATTCACAGATGGAAATGTTTTTCTATGCTCGCAGATGGAAGGGAAAGGAGGCCTGTGGGTTCTCTTTCATAAGAGCACTACCATCATTCATGAGGATTCTGCCCACAAATCCTAATCATTTCCCAAGAGCCCGCCTCTTCATACCATTATTTTCGGTGGCTGTTTGCTTTTGTGTTCATTTTTGGGGTCCGAAATGTTTGGAAAAATTCTTAGAGATTACTCCTGACTCTGTGTTCAGGGGTCACTGCTACTGTTGCCCAGGGGCCTATAGGTGATACTGAAGATGGAATTGGGATCAGTTGCATGCATGGCAAATGCCTTAACCCTGTGCTATCTCTTTAGCCCTGGGGTTACATGTTATTTTCATTGCTTTTGTTATTGTTGTTGCTGCTGCAGTTGTTGCTGAGGTATCATAAATTATAACAGTATTGGAGCCATTATTTTATTATAACAGAGCTACTTCTCCAATTCCTCCACCAGAGGGAAGACCTAAAGAGTCAGTTCACTCAGACAGAGGAACAGATATGCAGAGAATGGGACTTGAGGATACAGAGACAGATATAGATGTAGATAGATAGGATTATATACACATACGGGGTGCTCCTCTGTTTTGTTAGTGTGGCATTTCAGGCAAATAGTTTTCTTTTTGGGTATTGGCTGAGAAGCATCTCACAATCATATTGTAATTCATTTAACAATATTTTAGAGTTTCTCTTTTTGTGTGTTTTACTACATGTATTAGAAGTTCAATGACATGATCTTATATGAACTTCCTCTTAAGGGAAAAATGTCCTTGGAAATTTATCATTCATTTATTCTGCACCAATATGAACATTTATTGAAGAGTTGTGGCATATAAGGCAAATAAAGGGTTTTATCTTATGCCCATTGTGGCCTGGTCACATTATTGATCCAAGATCTCCCCCTCTCTCTGCAGATGCCATGATGAACAGAGCAAACAGTTGCCAGTCTGACAGCAGTGGGTTCCTGGAGGAACCACTGGAACCACCAGCCCTGCAGGTAGAGGGCCACTTGGGTTGAAATAGGAATCAAAAGAAAGACACATAAAAAACATGTGCCTGTATCTGGAACATCTAATCCATGCCTAGGAGACACATGTCCAGGCATCCAAGGGATTGGGGATGAGGAAAGCATCCCAAACAAGGTGCCAGGATGCTCAGAATTCCATTACTCTTTGTTTTCACTCAGTAAGGAAGCTGAAACTCATAGAATAAAGGTTCTAGGTGTAGTAGTAATTGGTAGAACTCAGAATTTGCCAGCCCCCATGACCTGGCTCCTAATCAATGCTAATAATAAGAAAACATTCCATAACACTCTTAGACCTGGTGCTAGACTCTTCCTGATCCATATACCTCTCTCCCAGTTTCTCCTGCAGATGCCACCCGTGCCGAGTCAGAGTCCTGCTGAGAATAGGTGTCTGATGGCAGAGGATAAGAGCCCCAGGTTGCAGTCTTTCCAGGACTGCCACCAAGAATCAGATGAGTCTGATTCCAAGAGTATGGCAAGTACATCTTTTTCAAGCCAAGACTGGAGTGTCTTGGAAGAAAAGATCTCTTTACCTGCGCTGGATAAAGAATCTCAGTTTGCAACCATGAAGGGCCACCAGAGTCATGGACTCCAGGAATGGCCCTTGACAACATCTACACAGAGGAAGAAAGTCCAAAGACAGACCACCACCTGCAGCAACCCCCTACCAATGCCCCAGAAGGAAAATGATGTCAACATGTACACAGTGACTTCCATGTGGGATTGCTCCTCAGTACTATTAGTGTCCCATAATACAGACATGAATGACGGGTTTCTGAGACCTGAAGGAACTGTAGAAGTACATATGCAAAATGAGTCTCAAAGATCTCCAGGGATTGATCATCCTCAAGACAACTCTGCAGTACTTGGAAAAGCAGAAATCAGTCAATTCTGTCCTGACATCTGCAATGATTTACTTCCAAGAAAAAGCCTCCCACAATGTTGCCCCAAGTCCAAAGAAGTCACATCTCATCCAGTTGAATTTATTCCAACACTTGAAAAGTCCATTCTCCACCTTGATAAATTGGCTGGAGATATACCCCCAAAGGAAATCATGGTGTCAATCTGTGGGTCAAATGCCTCCTGGGTCAGAGTCAGAGAGGGAAAGCTTTCCTTCAGTCACTGACTCCAACACTGACACCTCCAAGTCTATAACAGTCCAGATGTCCTCCAATAAGCCATCAGCAATTCAGGGGGCTAGAACTATGGGTATAAATTCCAGAGTAACAACTTTAGAACGGACTCTGTGCAACCATGTCATCACAGCCAAACCAGGATTGGAGACAGCAGCAAGACAGTTTCATGATGTTTCTGTTCAGACTGATAAATGTGAACATAGGCTCTGGCATTGCTGTTCAGCACTAAGTAACAAGACCTTGATTCATGCTGCTCAACCTCTCACCAAATCACTCTCTCTTGACACAGGCTTACCTACTGTCTGCCCAGTGGGTGTCTACCATGCTGTTCCTGCTCATTGCCACTGCAGCTGTTGCCATCACCATCCCTACTGCCACCCACAGGGCCAAAACCCTATCCCGATGCCTTTGGCCTGCAAGCACTGCCTCTGCTCACATGATCATCATCCTGAAGCCTGAATTCCTGAAGGCTTTGAAAGCCCTGCAAGAAACTACAGTGAGAGAGCTGTGCTCTGTAAGTAACTCAATCAAGGTAGGAAGGTAGATGCACCTCTCACATATTAGGGAACTGCTCAGCTTTCTTTTTGGAATGATGATTTCAAGTGTCTATGATATAGTCTTTCCAAATTCTTCTTATATCTTCTTATTTTGTATCACTGTCTTCCCATTCATCGCCGATTTGCTCGAGCGGGCACCAGTAAAATCTCCATATGACCTGTCTCATGCAAGTAGAGCCCAAGGGAACCTGCTTGCTCCAGGAACATAAAGAACCTCAAACCATTCCAACAGGTCATGGGAATGAGGTCTATAATTGTTACTGGTATCTGGCTTATCAAATACAACACGGGTAGCTTGCCAGGCTCTGCCTTGCTGGGTAGCATGCTCTTGTAGTCATCTCAAAATTCAGCATTTATTGATGAACCTTTGCAGCTGCACGAGCTGGGCTGTGATAGGCTGGTCTGCTGGGTGGAGTTCTGAAGAGGGGGAAGTCCGGATGTGGAAAATGGAGGTCCTCATGGAGTGGGCTTGTTGTGAGGCTCTGCTGGGATGGCGGGCCAGGTAGATTTGCCATCCCTCCTGGGAACCTCATGAGCGGCTGGGCAGGGAGAGCCAGTAAGCTCTGCCCCATGTCTGTCTCTGGGTCAGCATACCTGCCGGATTAGAAAGACTGCCGGTGTACTCAGCGGGCGATAGCTGGTCTGCTGGGTGGAGTTCTGACGAGGGAAGTCCGATGTGGAAAATGGAGGTCCTCATGGAGTGGGGGGTCGTCTGGCTTGTTGGAGGAGCTGCTGGGGTGGCGGGCCAGGGCTAGAACCTGCCATCCCTCCCGGGCACCTCATGAGCGGCTGGGCACAGTGACAGCCAGTAGCAGCTCTCCCCATGTCTGTCTGACATTCTAATTTGTTACTTCTAATAAATTTGTAAAAGTAAGAAAAGACAAATTTTATTAACCCCCATTTTTCCCCAGGATCATTTTCCACATCCGGACTTCCCCTCATCAGAACTCCACCAAGCAGACCAGCCTATCACAACCTGCCTTGCGCAGCCCTATTTTGGTCACACAGTTCATCAATAAATGCTGGATTTAGATATGACTACAAGAATATGCTACCCACACAGCAGAGCCTGGCAAGCTACCCATGTCGGATTTGTTATGCCAAATACCAGTAACAATTATAGACCTCATTCCCATGACCTGATGGAATGGTTTGAGGCTCTTTATGTTCCTGGATCAAGCAGGTGCCCTTGGGCTCTACTTGCATGAGACAGGTCATATGGAGATGTTACTGGTGCCCGCTCGAGCAAATCGATGATGAACGGGAAGACAGTGACAGTGAATAAATGTCAAGTATCCCTGTTTCTCAGATGAAATGAAACTGAGAGTGATTTTCCCAACTTCTCTAATTACTAGGTGATTCATATTCAGACTTCAAATCCAACTGACAACAAATTCTTAGAAAATATACATTTGGGGGAAAATTATTATTTTATCTGCAAGGACTGCTAGGAAACATAGGGACTGCTCAGATTCCAGGGCATGGTGGGTGCTAGGGTGGGTGAACCAATCAGAGCATGGACCAGCATGTACTGGAAAACAAGTAGGAAATCTGGTAAGAACTTATCCAACCTCTGCTTTTCTGGAAAAGAGCTTGGGTTTAATAGAAGCAAAAAATATATTGAAATCAGACACTTAAAGCAAGATTTAAAGAATGAGCCACATTAGCAGCAATGTGAAGTAGGATTGGTGGGGTGGGGGTGGGACTTCATTCCTAGATTACAATTGGTAGGGAAGAAGGGAGGCCTAACCTATGCTCTCACGTGATTGTTAGCTAGGTAAAACTTTCTGTTTTCAACAACTAGAGATTATAGTTTGCCATGGTTTTGACTAATAACTCATAATATAATAGTCTTTTGAGAATCAAGCACACACTATTCAGATGTATATACCTACAGCTACTGAGGTTCAGAATAAGGAAGGACTCAGAACCAAAGTTAGACAAGTGTAAACAAGATTCAACTTTTCTACATGCAAACCAACACTATGACCCTTTCCCCCTGCTTCATAACCCCAATTCCAGCCCTACACCACCCTGTTGTCCAGATTTCACTTCTGTTTCCAGAACACGAGGTCTTCAGGGGGTCACCTGAAGGCTGCTCCTTTCCTGTAGAGTCATCCAAGTATGACCTCTAGTTGTTTTACAAAAGCCAAAGGCTGGGCTTTCCCTATTCACTTCCTCACAAGCAACAGGACTTTCACTGCAAACAGGCAAGGCATGAGAAGGCAGATTCCACAGTGGTGAATGTTTGAGTGACTTAGAGAGCTCTTATTATCTTTCTGTTCTCAGTGCACTGTCCATGAGATGGAAGTGATGAAGACAGTATGCCAGAGTTTCCGAGAGCATCTGGAAGAAATTGAAGAGAACCTTACAAGACAGCAGGCTCTCTTTTCCAAAGAGATGACAGAAGAGGAAAGGTAATTATCGGGGAAAAGTAAGCCCAATCCACACACCTGGAACAAAGAAAGATTATCAGAGCAGGACAGATACATACCAGAAAGTGAGCTAATGAGAACTGAGTGAAATTTCCTCTGCTTCTTGCTCTTATTATTTGCTTTCTCAGTGGGTGTCTGTGAAAGCCTTTTTCTTGATAGCAGTACTTGCTTTCTGAGGCCAGGGTCACTTGAGGTCAGAATATGGGCTGTGAGGTAGAAGAGGAATACCTTTATTCAATGTGAATGAGGCACACACAAATGCAAACACTGAAGGTTATTTGAGTTTGGAAATCCACATTATTTTCACAAAGAAAAATTATATATCCCCAGAAATTAGACTAATAAAAATTAGCTTAACTGTTGCCTAGGGCTGAAGAGTAGGAATAGGTACCTGCCAGGGGTAAAAAGATTTCTTATTGACTGGATGGAAGAGACCAAACCCGAGTGTTGGTGGCAGTTACACAACGTGGTGAATTTACTAGGACTCACTAAACTCAATCTTCAAATAGGTGGGCTATCACTATCACTATCTTCCCGTTCATCATCAACTTGCTCAAGCAGGCTCCAATAACATCTCCATATGTCCTGTCTCATTCTAGTAGAGCCCAAGGGCATCTGCTCGCTCCAGGAACATAAAGAGCCTCAAACCATTATATTAGGTCATAGGATGACCTAACATAATTGTTACTGGTATTTGGCATATCTAATACAACACGGGCAGCTTGCCAGATTTGCAGTGCGGGTGGCATACTCTTGTAGTCACCACTAAATACAGCATTTATTGATGAACTGTACAGCCGCAAGCAGCCACGCCGAGCCGGGCTGTGATAGGTTCATCTGCTGGATGGAGTTCTGACGAGAGGGAGGTCCAAATGTGGAAAATGGCAGCCCTCATGGAGTGAGGAGGGGTCATCTGGCTCGTTGTGAGGCTCTGCTGGGGTAACGAGCCAGGGCTAGAACCCGTCATCCCTCCTGGGCACCTCTTGAGCGACTGGGCACAGGGAAAGCTGGTAGTAGCTCTGCCCCATGTCTGTGAGTCTCTGGATCAGCATACCTGGGCTGGATTGGAAAAAAAAAACTGCTGCAGGGTGGGTGTCAATGATCCGGGCTGTGATAGGCTTGTCTGCTGGATGGAGTTCTGGGCCAGAGTGAAGAATCCGGTGGGCTATAGGATGCAAATATAGGTGGGCTATATAGGATGCAAATTATCGTCTCAGTAAGAATATTCTTCAAGGGCACTATACATAGCTGTGCTCAGAACTTACCCTGGGAAGAACTTACGGGACTATGTGGTATGCCAGAATTGAACCCAGGTTGGCCATGGTGTACAGAGAAAGCTTCGTACTCACCACTCTATCTCTCTGAATCTTAATAAGTGATTGTTTTTAAATTAAGTGAAGTGAGTCAGAAGTAGGGCAGATTCTGAATGATCTGCAGTGTATGAAAGAATAATAGTAGGAGGAAATACAGGGTCTCAAAAGGATGTATGCATAGAAATGAGACAGGCAAGGGAAGAAAACTAAGAAGGGAAATGAGAAGAGGGGGTGAGGCGTAAGGTTCTGAGGCCTAGCAGTGTAAGGCTCCGAGGCCTCAAGCACATTGGTAACGTAGAGATAAGGTACATTTATATAGATAAATTACAGAGCCAACAATACTGTAGGTCTGAAATCCAAACTACAGCAATTGAACTTAAAATGTGCTTGTCAAGGAGGCAGACTGTGGGGGAGGGAGGGATCAGACGACATTGGTAGTGAGATTGGTGTTGGAACATTGTTTGCCTAAAATTCAGCTACAAATAACTATGGAATTCAGGTTGGTTAATACATAATATAGTGTAATGAGATGAAAATTAAATTTTCAATAGAAATTTGAAAATAAAATAAGGAAAGTCAGGCTGAGAAGCAGACCTATATGCCAGCATCTGGAACATTCCACTAATTCTCTTGAAAAGGGGTGAACAATGTTTTCAGGGGAACCATGGAAGAATGCAGCTGGAAATGACTGTGAAATTTGTTGTTTTGTTATTTATCCACAGGAAGGAGGCTGAGGAACTGCAAACTTTACGGGAGGCCCTGCGGCAGCAGGTGGAAGAGCTAGAATTTCAATTGGGAGATCGGGCTCAGCAAATCAGAGAAGGAATTCTATTGGTATGAACCGGGGATGTGTAATTTGACTGTTTCCTGCCCCCCAAAAAATGGATGAATTCAATGAGAAGCCTTGTGCACTTATTTAAAATTCTAGAATTATGTGCCAATACCTTTAAGTATGACTAAACAGAAACCCAGAGAAGTACTTGTTTTATTCAAGGTTCATGGGGATAATGGTGATTCAAAATTACAAATCAGGCTACCTATCTCTTGTGTCAATCTTTCCCTCCTGCCCAGCCAATAAGAGCATTAGTTTTGGACAGTTTTCCCATTTAGAGTGAGAAACACACACTGCTACAAGTTCACATAATCCACTCTAGGGAATCCACCAAATATTAACATCATTCCCACAAGTCTAAGTTAGGTACTTGGTACAAATAGGGTAAGTTCCCCAGTCTTATTCTTGTTTCTTTTTAGCATCTTGAGCATCTCACTGGAGAACCTGAACAAAATACAAATCTCCAACAGCATAACTGGACTGAAGGAAATAACGGCCTGACTCCTTGTGCTAAGATTTATGAATCCATGGACCCAACAGCTGACTTCTCTTTAAATGATGGCCAACAGGCTACCTACTCATGGGGGCCCAAATTGCTGCCTTTTCTACATTTTACTCAGAGAGTAGTAGCCTCCGAATGTCTATTGCTCCACTGCAGACAGAGTTAGATTCAGCCGTTTCATCAAATTGTCTTGTAGAAAATAAGGACACAGACATATTCCTCTAGAATAGAATGGATTTTATATCTTCTCTGCAAGACCTATGAACGCATTTTAACCAGAGTAAGAAAATCTGAATTTTTTAAAGAGGAATCTATAAATCCTTCACAACTTAAAAAATATTCTAGTCTATGTAAACCCAGGAGAGACTCATTATGTTTTAATATTCATTCAGTATAAAATAAATGAGCACCTGTTGGGTGACGCCTTACTTAGCTTCCAGCTACACTTAGCTTGCAGCCCTCCCAGCTCTGCTAGGGAGGCTTTGAATCAGCTCTGGGTGCTTGTAAATGCCAGAAGGTCACCTGAAGTGCTGCATTTCAATAGAGCTATTTACATGTTTTCATCTATAGATAGCCCAGCCCACAATAGGCCAGCCTGGCTAAGAAGTTTTGGCAGATTTCTATCTATAAAATAAGCTGCAAGAAGGGAGAAGGACCTCTTTTGCCATTTCGATTTCCCTTGGTGTTTTGCTTCTCTGTCCTCTCCTTTCTCTGTTGGGCTTCAGCACAGTGGTGGCATCCATCTTGGCCTACATGTGACTGGGGCCTAGCTGGGAATCCAAAGTCCAGAGTTTTCCCTTCTCTTGGATTGTATATCGGAACCTGTGATAGTAAAGCCCTTTTAAAAAAACACTGCATCGGATTCCTGAGTTTTCATCCATTCCCTGCCGGCTCGGAGGTAGAAGGGAACTCGCTTCCTGGTATTGTTGGGGACCCCAGTGGCTCCCTGACAAGCACCTACTATGAATCTGCCATCATATATGGTAGCTATATTATGTATATCAAATATTGTATACATGGTATACTAATCTTTGCTATATAATACTACTAAACAATTTATAGTCTACTGATATAGATATAAATATGTATGAATTTGAAACTGCAAAAATAATATTTAAGGAAACAGAGTTTTATGACAAAGAACATAGCAAAGGAGTCCCATTTAAATCAGGAAGTGATAAGGATATAGTTGTAAGACTGAGTTGGTTGGATATCAGAAGGTTTGAGGAAGCACCTGTGATATAGCAGGAACTTTTCCAGTATGGACAGAGATGGCTGTAAACAAGACAGACTGAATTTCTACTTATAACAGTTGGATGAAGAGCAAGAGGAAAAACACTAATAAATAAAATAATTTTCATACTGACTAATTCCACAGGGAAATGTTTGAAAATACTGTGGAAGGTGTTCAGGATTAGGGTTGGGAGGTCTGTTGAAAATGTGCAATTTTGCCCAACTGGTCAAAGAAGGCCTTGCTAAAGGGGAGCTAAATGGTGACTAAGAAGTAAAACTCTAGGAAAAGAGCACAAGGAATAGAAAGTTTAAGAACCCTGAGCTGTCTCAACAGTCAAACAGTGTTGCTCAGTACAAGAGCCATGGAAGAAGGGAGGAAGGAAGGTGGGGTATCCAGCCAACCATAAGCAGAAACTATTAACACTGTACTTTTCTCCTAATGGAATGAAAATCCATTGAAGATTTTAAGCAGGTTTGTTGTATAAAGTGATTCATACTGAGGGCCAGAGTGGTAGTCCAGCGGGTAGGGCCTTTGCCTTACACGCAGCCAATCTGGGTTCAATCCTTGGCATCCCGTATGGTCCCCTGAGCACCACCAGGAGTAATTCCTGAGTGCAGAGCCAGGAGTAACACCTGAGAATTGCCAGGTGTGACCCAAAAAGCAAAAAAAAAAAAAAAGTGATTCATACTCAAAGTTCACAGTAACTGCCTTATGGTGAACCCTGTGCCAGAATCTTAGCTGTAGTCAGAACTTCCTGCTAAGAAGCTACTACTATATTCCTTCAGATAAGAAACAAAACCTTCCAGTTATTTACATAAGCTTTAAGTTATTTCCATCCAACTGGGGAGGTTGAGAAACCCCAAGAAGAAGGTGGGGAAGTATACACAAAATATAAATGCATGGGTTTTCTCCAAGTAGTGCAAAAATATCTAAGTAAAAGGGGAATCAGCAACAAACAGAACTGTCAGGAAAAGGTCATGGAAAAGAGTGACCTTTATGAGAAGTTTATACTGTGTATATATGGGGAGATAGGCAAGATTCCTAGCATGGAATCTAAGGAAGTTGTTTCTTTTGAAGTTAACCTTCCTGGAACTGCTTTTATCTCTTATTTCTTAGCTTGTTGCAGTCTTCTGTCCTCAGAGATGCCCTCTGTCAGAGCACTCTGCAGTTCTTCCATTGGCTGTAAGTTCTCTGAGTATGGCACCCTCTTCCATCCTAAATTCTCTCATTGCCCTCTTCACATCATCTTCCTCAATATACACACTCACTCTATAAATGCCCTGCCCGAGTTCCCAATTCATCCAGAATTTTTGTCCAGTATTTTCTACTCGCTTCCACATATTTTCACTTCAAAGACTTGTCTGGACATCTCATTTTGCATCTAGAAGAGACCCAGTCATTTCCCTGATCCAGTTTATCAGACTGAAATTTTCTGATAGTGGAATCACTCGTCTCCTTGGCATACAGATTGGAACTGCAGTTTCACAGTGTCTGCTCCTTCGAAATCTCCACAACCACTTTCCTCAGAACCATCCTTCATCACGTTACTGCCCAGTGTCCTGCAGCAATAGAGCTCCCCAGAGTCCCTTCAGCCTGGTGATGTTGAAACCATAGACCAGGCACCTCCTAACTGCCTCTCTCTCAACTTCCTTCTCTCCAAAATTGCCAAATTGTTCTCTGACAGGCACTTCTTGGGTCATATTTCTCTGGACTAGAATGAATTCCTAAAATCAGGAAGAATTCCTAAAATCATCCAGAGAATTAGCAAGAATCCTCTGTGCCCCAGAATTACTAAGCCTATCTCTACTGCATCATTTCCCTTGGTCATGGCACTCTTTGGCTTATACGTTATGGCTCAGATTTCAACCCCAACTTGACTCCTGTTATATGGCATTGGATTGTCTCAGTCCCTCTCCCTTCACAAATGTAGATACTTGTTTTCCTTCTCTTATACTATTTACTTTATCTGTAGCAGACTGATCACTTCCGTTTGTTCAGTGTAGACTTTGAAAAGCTTGCTTTTTTTATATTTTGGTGGTTCTTTTTTTTTTGCTTTGTTCATTCCCTATAACACCTACTCAGTGAAGAGGAATGCTTATATCTGAACCCTCCCCATCCAAGTAACCATCCACATGTCTATTATCTTATTCTGTCTACATATGAATCTCAAATTCTGTTCTCCCAAACTACTCCGTGCCTTCCTGTTCCTTTTTTCTTATTAATATACATAAACTATCTTTCCACAAAGACCTGGAACAGACCTCATCCCCTGAAAAAACTCTTTCCTTCCTTCCCAGTTTCCCTTGCCAGCTGCTGCTAGCATCTCCATTTGAGCTACCTCCATTCCACATTTTAAATACTTCCTGCAGATTTCTAAACTCTTTCTGAGACTGGGGAAGTTCAAAATTTCCCAAGACCATAAATTTTGCCACTGCCTCAGACCTTGAGCTCACAGGAGACTAAAATGTAATGAGGCAACACCTGGGTAAACAGTGAAATATATAACTGGAACTGTCTTAAATAAGGGTGAGAGAGTATAGCATGTAGGCAGTCTGCTGACCTGTGTTTGATACCTGGGACCCCATAGGGTTCCTGAACTGTCGGGGAATGCTGCCGGGGTCCCCGACAGTGTCAGGACAGAAGTTCTCTTCTACCTCCAAGGAAGCCGAGGGAACAGATGAAAACTCACGAGTCCGTTGCAGTTCCAAAAAGGCTTTTAATAGTACAAAAGCTCTTCCACAGCAATCTAATATAATGAACAAACTCTAGCTCTGGTCCGAACTTAGACCATACAAAAGAGCCTAAGTCTCCCACCAAAGAGAGAGGATCTCACCCGAGATGAGTCCTACCCAAAAAAAAAGGAGCAAAAGGCCAAAAAGCCAAAGCCAAAAGCAAAAGGCCGAGGAGCCAAAAGCTGAAAGCTGAGGAGCCAAAAGCCAAAAGCTAAAAGGCCAAAAGTGAAGGGGCCTCAAGTCAGCCTCTTATATACACCAAAGTAATCCAACCGGGAGGGTCATGTCAACAAAGAACTCTAAACAGAGTGTAGAAGAGCAGTGCCACACCCTATTGCAGATATAAACAAAGGTTACACCCCAAGGACTAATCCCGAGATTATCTCATGTAAAACACTAGAGAGAGAGAGGGGGCTGGTATAAAGTAATACATGAGCTTAACTTCATGAGCTTCATGTAATCTAGATGGTACCCACAAGGTCCTTATTATTATCTGTACCAGGGTGATTCTGAGTATCTTGTTCTTGTGTACTGAAAGCACCTGGTCACACTCGCCTGCTTAGAGCAAATTAGTATGATCCCTCCTATAGTCTTCCTATAGTCTCAAAGTAGCCAGAGTGGTAGTCTCCTGGTAAATTCTAACTGTCCCAATCTGGGTGCAGGTAGCTCCCAAAAAGAACCCACACCTTTTAAAAAGTGGGGGGGCAAACAACAAACCCCCCAACTGACAACCTGTCCTCCAACACTGAACTCTTTAGTTTTTAAGTAGTTGGTGATCTTGACACTCACTTCAGTTAAGGGAGGAGAAAAGGAGACCACGTTCTCAGATGAAAGGTGGTTTTGGAATCCCAAACTTCTGTGGACTTTCTGCTTTTGCTCCCTAGCTCTGTTAGTGGGAAAGTGGGTGTATTTCTGACTTTGTGGATTTTAGAAGAATTATATGAAAGATTTGTATACAGAACTCAGGAGCCTAAGAAGTTAAAGTTAATTGTAGAGTTCAAGTACATTGTGTTCCAGGCCCTCCCCAGTGCCCAGGCCTTTCATTTTACCCATGCGCGATGTCACACAGTTCAGTGCACGATACCCAAAGTCCTGTTCCTTGACATCTGCTTGCCTCCAGTATATGATAACCTGCTCTTGCCCCTACACCATTTTTTTATCCACTGTACCCCAGTGATTCCCTGTACCCTTGACTTTGCTTCATCTCCATCTACAGCCATGTGCACATAAGTGAGATCCCTGCTGTCCTCCCAGATGTCTGGCGGTAGCTGGAGGGACAAAGACAGTTTCCTGGCTGGGGGCCTCCTTTAATCTGATCTTATCTCCCATCCCCAACCATCCCAGTACCTGTTTTGACAGGAGATCTTTTCTGAAGACAAAAGAAATCCTATTAAATTAACTAGTTCACATGCACTCCACCCTCCTACCACAGTATCAGATCTTCAAGAAAGATCATGACAGGAGAACCAAGATGTAGGGAAGCTGGGCAGCTGTCTGAATCCTGGGCTGGTCTTGCTGCATGAAGAACTAATTGCCTGGGCTATTCTAAGCACCCTCTCCAAGAGTTCATCCCACCTCTTTTGATGACTTTGAGGTCTCCTGAAACACAGCAGATCTAGCGATCTGTGGAGTAAAGGCTATTCTACCCAGTGGTTCCTTCAGATAATTCTTTAGATTCACTGAAGCTTTGAAAGTACTGGTGATGGGGCTAGAGCAATGGTACAGTGAGCAGGTGCCTGTCTTGAATGTGGCCCAGCCAGGTTTGATTCCTTGAACAACATGTGGTTCCTCCCAGGTTCCTGCGGTGATCCATGAGCCCATGAGAAAGCCCTGAGGACTATCAGATGTGACTCCAAAACAAAAAGCAACAATAAAATATTGGTGTTGATTGCCCTTCAAAGGACAGTTAGGGTAGAGAAGGAACCAATCAGGCAATAGTAGTTGGAAATGATCATTTTGGACAGTAACTAAATATTGAAAGTAGGTAAAGGGATAGATTTGACAACCTTTCAATGTCAGTATTGCACTTATAACCATAAGCCATTGTCTTATGGTTATAAGGCCAAAAAAAAGAGAGAGAGATGGAGAGAGAGAGACAGAGAGAAACAGAGAACAAAAGAGAAGAAAAGTGCTGGCCATAGAGGTGGGTGGAGGTGGAAGCAGGAGGAGAACTGGGAACACTGTATACTGGTAAAGGGACAGGTATTGGGATATTATATGGCTGAATATGACTGAAACTCAATCATTAACAACATTGTAACTATGATTCATTTTTTTAAATGGTGTTGAAATCCCACCCAATACTACTTAAGAATCCCCAGAAGAGTTAGGTATCTATGCATGTTTAAGACTCCCAACATGATTCTGACTTGCAACTAAAATTGAAAACTACTGCTCTAGATGAGGAATTTACTGGACAATCTTATGTGTTCTTGTATTCAAAGGATTCTTATCTTCCCCATTATTTGCCCTTTCAGTTCTCATTCTTCAACCAGTTCTAAACATTTGTCAACAATTCCTTTCGTAGAAACAAATTTTTACTGAAGAAAAACTAGGGAGAAAATTAAAAATGAAAATGATATGTGGACTTTATGGGCCTTGGATGGTTGATGGTCTGACATAGAAAAAGAATGGGTCACCTGAGATAAACCCAGAGTCACGGCAGAGTCTGGCAAGCTACCAGTGGTGTATTCAACATGCCAAAAACAGTAACAATAATGGACCTCATTCCCAACAAATAGAGATGTTACCGGTGCCTCCTCAAGCAAATTGATGAACAACAGGAAGACAAGTGTCAAGTGACAATTTAATTAATGCACTTACTGACATAGGTACCAAAAAGCGAATTGCAAAACTTATGGAAATAGTGATTCTTCAGTAGGGAGGTTGTTTGCCTTGCACACAGCCATCCCAGGTTCGATCCCCAGCATCCCATATGGTCCACTGAGCACTGCTAGGAATTATCCTGAGTGCAGGGCCAGGAGTAACCCCTGAGCATTTCCAGATATGGCCCCAAAAAAGGAAAAAAATGTTTAATTATGGAAATATGAATAGCTTTAATTTAGTTATTTGTTCTGTCATAATAATTCTAAGAAAGTGAGTATTTAAACAATATCCTTTATAACATAATGACTATAAACGGTCAGAAACTGATTGTTTCAAATATATTTATAGCACATAAGGCAGAGCCTGGCAAGCTACCCATGTCGTATTTGATATGCCAAATACCAGTAACAATTATAGACCTCATCCCCATTACCTGAAGGAATGGTTATGGTTTGAGGCTCTTTATGTTCCTAGAGCAAGCAGATACCCTTAGGCTCTACTAGCATGGGACAGGGCATATGGAAATTTTACTGGTACCCGCTTGAGCAAATCAATGATGAACGGGAAGACAAGTGATACAAGTGATACAAGCACGTAAGGATACAAAGCAGGTCTCTCGAGGGCAGAATCTACAACACATGCTCAAGTAATACAACCCTAGGTCAGTCAGCTCAAATGAGTCAGCTGAGGTCAATCAGTTCAAGTGAGTCAGCTAAGGTCAGTCAGCTCAAGAGAGTGAGCTCAGGTCACTTTTGTAGCTGCAGGTCAGTCAGCTCAAGTGAGTCAGCTAAAGTCAGTTAGCTGCGGTTAGTCAGCTGCCAAGATGAGAGCTGCTGCCCCTCTGGCTGGTGATTATTAAAAATATTAATGGATATACATTGTGTTCCTGGTGTCTCATCTCTGCAACTCTGACCCGACAGGACATTCCTGCATCAAGTTTTGTATTCTCCCTGGGGTGTGCAGCTGGCCGGGCGGGCGCCTGGGGTCATGGCAGAGCTCCAGGTCTCCACAGAAGGTGGAACTACAACCCCCAGAAGTCCAAGCGGAAGCGGAAGTAAATGGACATTTTGAACTCTCACACCGGCCTGTCTCCGCCTCAGGTATTCTCCTGGGGTGTGCAGCTGGCCAGGCGGGCAACCACTCACGCGGCCGCTTATTAATACAAAAACCAGGAAATTCAACACCAAGGGAAGGTAATACCCTCAAGAAAAAAGAAACAGTACACTAGAGGAATCTATCCCTGAACACAGCAACACCATGGGGAAACAACGCAGATCCCCAGTTCGAAGAACAGATGAAGGAATCAACCCTGAAGACTCAAAAAAAAATGCAGATGTGCATGATCTCTCTGACAATGAATTTAGAGAAGAAATTGGTAGGATGTTTAAGGAGCTCCACGAAAAAATGGAGCAGATGTCCAATAAAATACAGGAGAACATAAAGGGAAACAGTTGAAAGGGCAGTCAATAAAAGGGCAGAGGAAATGAGAGCAGAAATGAGAACCATGCAAATAGAAATATCATCGCTTAAAAACTCAGTAGATGAAATGAAAAACACAATAGGGGCTCTCAACAGTAAGTTGACAGCAGCGGAAGAGAGAATCAGTGAGACCGAAGATGAGATGCAGAAAGCACTCAGAGAACTACATAAGATGGAAAAAGACCGGAAAATGGATCAGCAACGGAACAGAGAACAATGGGATGAAGCCAGGCAGAACAACATAAGAATCATCGAGTCCCAGAGGGACAGGAAAGTAACCCCAAGGAAATTAAAACAGTTAAAAACATCCTGGCTGAAAAGTTCCCGAGTTAAAGGATGAAAGCATCCAGATTCAAGAAGCCCGACAAGTACCAGCAAGAAGAGACCCCAATAGAAAGACCCCAAGACACATCCTAGTCAAAGTAATGGATGCCATAGACAGAGACATAATTTTCAGGCAGCAAGAACAAAGAAGGAAATCATATACAAAGGAACATCCATTCGACTTTCAGCAGACTTCTCAGAAGACACCCTCCAAGCCCAGTGGTGGGATATAGTAAAAAAACTTAATGAAATGAATGCCTCAGCAAGAATTGTTTATCCAGCTAAACTCTCACTCAGATTTGAAGGACAGATATACAACTTCTTGGATAAACAACAGCTTAGGAACTTTGTAAAATCAAGTAATACAACCCTATATCTTTATTATTTCCATTTTCCCATAAATAAATTTCAAAACAACGTGTTTATATTATAGTGTTTATAGTAATATCAGTGATTAAACTCCATGTTACTTTAATCAATTTAAAATATAAAATATATTGGAAATGGGCAAATTGCCAAGGCATTTTCTGTAGCTATGCACAAAGAAAATAACTTCAACCACAAACCTTCAGGTCAACCCTTTTAATTCAGTATGATTCATAATAATGCTCTATGCCAAGTACTTAAATTAGAATCTCGTTCCCAAAATCAGACCTGCAGCAAAAGTTAGGTACAGGAAAATCTTTAGATATGGGAAACATTTTTTTTCTGAAAACCTGACAAGGCTAAGATTCTAGTTTGGAATTCAGGTGTGTTTGGTCAAAGTTCGAGAGAAGCATTTTACTATTTACAATAAATGGATATGAAAATTTGGTACTATATCATTTTTGTTGTTATCAAATCATTATGTTATTATCAAACTTGACAAAATACACTGACAATACAAGTTTTTATCTGAATACACAAAAAATAAATTACTTTTGCATATGAGTTTTCCCTATTTTAGCCTAACAATGATAAAGGAATACTTCCTCCATTTTAAGGGTGAAGAAGCCTAAGAGATTCTATACAGGTGATTACTGAATCCCACACTTTATCATGAATGAAAAACTATTGAATGCGAGGACGAAAGTCACATACTCTGAAATTAAATCCAAGGTTTGAGGCTTGAAACCAACTCTAGTACTTATTAAATGTACTAGAAAAACTTTATAACATTCCTTCAGTCTCAGCAGCATCATCTGCTAATGAGCAGAGGCAGTGCACATGCAGTCATTGAGTCCAAATATAGAATATGATTCTACCTTTTCCCATTCTGAATTTGGAATAATATACTGAGTGTAGCTCAGTATGGTTGATGATCATGATGATGATAGTAATAAGAATAGATATGATTTTAAATATCTACTTATCTGTATGGTACTAAGATAAACACTGTGTACATAATCCTTTATCCTCAAAACAATCCTAAGAAGCAGAAATTAATATAAACAAATGTGCATGTGCCCAAATGAAATATATGTGCACATATGCCTTAATTGTAATATCTAAGGCACATCAACTAATGTGAACTGTTAGTGGATTATCTGATCCCCCTGTTTTTCCAGTGGTTCAACTTTAAGGCTTGTCATGCTTTGGGGCTAACTTGGAGGCCCATAATAGTTCACACTAACCAGAATGTCCCTCCTTTCTGCACTAAGCATTGGGTTTTTTACCAAGATTTTCATTAAAAGATACCTTTACTATAGAAAGTTTGAAAGGAACATAATAAACCAGTCACAATGGGATACTATAGTTTGGAAAATATCCTGCATTGTATTCAATAAAAAGAGATGACTTATACACAAAGTGACAATTCTAGCATCTTTGCTTACTATTAATTAACCTACTGCTGATAATAATGACAATCATTCCTTTGCCACCTTTGAGCGATTATCTGATTATCTGGAAACTATTATTGTTAATATTATCATATTTCAGTTTCTCATCTTCTCTTTCATCTGAAAATTGACTATATTTGGAGTCAAAGAGATGGAAAGGAGTTATGGGACACACTTTTCAGTGAGTCTCAATTTAATACACAAAACCACATGGTACCCATAAGCATTTCTGGGTGCAGACCAAGCAATTCTAGAGTGGTCTGGAGAATCCCTGATAGATTATTGCCCTAACAACACTGCATCCTCAGACCTACATACTGAACTGCCATTGAGTTGACTCACAATCACCAGGAGAGGCCCCCAGATCTACTGAGCACCACTTAAAAGGCAAAGATAATTAACTTTATTCAAGATGACAATATTTGTGAAAAACTCAGAATATACATTTAAAGCAGTGAGAAAGATCACTGCAATAAATATGTGTAGAAAGTTAACAACATAGAAAGTCTTTTCATTATAAAACCTAACTTGGGGGTGCAGTCATTTCACTTTCATGAAAAAGGGGAAAAGTAAAATGACACACACTTGATAACTTGATCACTTGATATCCCATTATTTGTCCATTTGCTCGAGAAGGCGTCAGTAACATTCCCATGTGACCCTATCATGTACCAGTGTAGCCCAATGGTATCTGCTTGCTCCAGGAATATGAAGAGCCTCAAACCGTTTGTTCAGGGTCTTGACGAAGAAGTCTGACTATCTTGTAGGTGGGCAGCCACATGATCTTTTGAAGTCCCATGGGATCCAGTTAGTAATGGCTCATGTCCCAATGAGAATGCTATTCAGGACACACCCTAATCATTTTCAAATTCAGAAAATAGTAAAGGGACAACTTAGCCTTTCTTCATCAAGACAGGAGTCCCTTCCCTGTATTTCACTCCATCCTGATATTATTTCAGTATTTACAGTCAAAAGCTTTGAATAAAGACTATGTTGAATAATAGTACTTGGCAATTCACATCACATAATTTCTTTGGTTTAGTTATGGTTGAGTGAAGACCCAGGTTACATGATACAGACAGAAGATAACTCTGTCTTCTGAATGATGCTTTAAGCACAGAAGATTCCTAGGCCCTGTTGATTTGTGTGAAATGAATCTACTTTTAAAAACACATTTAAACCAGAAAACTATGTCCCATTAGATTATGGTTTTGTTTAATAGATATTTCTTTATATGCAGATTTGTTTTGGTCTGCAGGATCAGAGTTACTTTGTCTTCCAGAAGAATTAGTTCTGAAGAGGAAAAAAAATGAGATAAAAATATTATAATTAAACAAGAATGTAATCTGTTAACTTTTTTCTTTGTTGAAAAATAATCAGTGTCTATGAGTTACTGGTCAAGTAAAATAGCTAATTTATGAAGGAGTTAAACAATCAACATTATTGCCCCTGGAGAATAAAAAGTTTCAGAATCCTTTATGGTATGATACTGGATTGCATATCTAACTTCACACTGTAGCTAAAATAACAAAGAACAGCCATGATTTTCAGGAAATACGGGTTATTATGATGATTTTGAATTGCCTTTAAATTGAAGCTTAAGAGAATGAGAGCAGTAGCCCAAATATGGATGGTACCTTTTCCTAATCTAAACTATATCATCTATAGCTTAAGTTCAAACTTTAAGAGACCTATATTAGTATGAGATGTTCCCACTCTGAATCCAACTAAGCAAAGAAAGAGCCCTCCAGATGAAAAAAATGACTTATTTTCATTAGAATCAGAAGATATTCATGCTTTTGGTAGTTCAAAACTAAACTTTGGGGGCTTTTTTTTGAGGGGATATTTAACTAATATGTACTTTACAAGATTTAAGAAATATAATCTTTGCCCAGATTTTCTCTTCCAAATATTTACCCATTAATGTATTACTTTCCTAAGTTTCAATGAATATTCCCATTTAAAAATATTTTCAGAGGAAGCAAATATATGAGCCATACTCTAAATATATTCAGATTAAATATTAGTAAAAACTTTACTGAGACCAAATTCAAAACACACACATACATATTTACCCATTTATGAAAGTCACCTGATGGAGTCAGTGAATGAACTAAGTGGTAGAGGACATGCCTAGTATGTGGAAGGTCCTGAGCTCTGTCGCCCACCCTGGGACCACGCAGTGCTGGCCTAAGAACCACCAGGCTAAACATTGCTGGATAGACCCTGGGTCCCATCCCGAATACCTGGTTTTTAAGAAGCTTTTAATCTCCTATATTATTTTTATAGAAACACTTGTCAAATAGCAGACAAGTTTGTCTAAAAGAGACATTTATTAAAAGTACTGATCTGTTAATAAATCCCATAGATAAAAACAAAATACGGACTTTAATTGGGATCATCAACTAATGTAATTTTCTTAAGCTGTTAAAAACTATTGAACTGAGTGAACTTCATCTTCACATTAACCTAAAGCCTTTGAAGGGGAAGGTTCCTGCCCTATTGCTCCACCAATCTCACTGCTGGCCCTTTCACCTAGCCACCAATTATGTCCACAACCTAGAGCTACACTAACCCCATGAAGACATCAGAATTCAGGACTGTAGGCAGTAGATTAGGCAATTTTTTTGGCACTTGATGACCTTATATCTGTGTTTTGTATTTTGTTTCAGGAAATAATTCCTTATGAAGCAATTAATCTTAATAAATGTATAGCTATGGTTCTTATATTTGCTTCCTCGGAAATTATTTTTTTAAATGAGAATATTCTTTGAATATTATCCTAAATATTTTTTAGTAAAGTAATAGATTTTCTTTCTTGTGCTTGGGTAGCTTGCTGTGTAAAACATTTTTGATTGCAAGGAAACATTTTATGACCTTATGCAAAAATTCAGATAACTTAGAATTACAACATAAACTTTCAACTACTTTATTTACCCTTATCAATATCAAATAATAGTACCATGTTTTAGTTACTTTACTATTAATATAATTAGTAATATAATTAATAGTACCATGTTTTTTAGTTACTTTACTATTAATATAATTTAGAAGTATTTAATAAAGGATGACTTAGGGTGTTTTTTTGAGGAGTTAATTTTTTTAATTGAATCACTGAGATATAGAGTTACAAAGTAGTTCACAAATGAGTTTCAGTCATACAATTTTCCAACACCCATCCCTTCACTAGTGCAATTTCCCGCCACTCCATTATTTAACCAACACCCATCTGATAAGAGGTTAATACGCAAGATGTATAAGACACAGGTAGAACTTTACAAGAAAAATAAAATATACAGCCCATCAAAAACTGGGAGAAGATTTGACTAGCTACTTCCTCAAAGAAGAAACAGAAATGGCCAAAGGGCACATGACAATGTGCTCTGCATCACTAAATATCAGGGAAATGTAAATCAAAACAATGAGACATCAACTCACAGAGACAAGCATACATCCAAAAGAACAGCCAACTAGCATGGATGTGGAGAGAAAGGGACTAGATTGCCCTGAAGGGGCTTAGTAAAAATCACTTCTGGTAAGAATCAGAATGCAATCAGGAAGAACTCTGTGAATATCTATTGATAAAGCTATGGTTGCCTAAGACAATAGATTATTCTAATTTGTTATTGCATCATAAACGAGAAATATACTTTTGAGATAGAGAAGAAGTATAATTTTATTATAAATGGCAAATAACCTGACTGAATTGAGTCTGTTACCAGGCTGGCAATGAAACTGGCTATTAAGCTGAGATTTCTCATCTAAATAGTGTTGAAGGTCCAGTTTGCTCACACCTTATGATTTATAGCAAAGTGGGGGAAAAAGAGTTAAAATGAGGAAATTATTAGTCAAAAAGGAACCATACTTTAAAATATGTAAAAGTCTACACATTGAAATAAAGAAAGAGCTTTATTCAGGACAAACATCAAAGCTGAGTTTGGACACCATTCCATAATGAGATCATACATGGAGTTCCTCAACCATCTCAATGGAAGCCAGGAATGGAGGTAAGATGATGTCAGCAACTTTGAGCCAAAAAGAAAGTAAAAGTAATAGAATGAAGGAGGAATCTCATACTTTCATGATTTAATTAGACAGGATGCTAGAGTTAGCAACAGTAAATATTATCAACAGTTCCCCACTGGGACGTTCTTTCATGTCCTTTCAGCAGCCAGATGTTCTGAGACTCAGAGCTAAGCCCAGGCTGGAGTCGTTGGGAAAGTTCTGACCTGGTCTTTGAAGGATGCTCAGAAAGTGTCTTGCCCAAATGGCAGCCAATCTCCTTTTCATTTTCTTAGCTCCACCCAGCAGAAAAGCTGATCACAAGTCGGGCTTCCACAGCCACATTAATGCTTGAGATTAGAGGTGACTACAAGAGTATTCCACCCGGACGGCAGAGCCTGGCAAGCTACCCGTGTCATATTTGATATGCCAAGTACCAGTAACAATTATAGACCTCATTCCCATGACATGATGGAATGGTTTGAGGCTCTTTATGTTCCTGGAGTGAGCAGACGCCCTTGGGCTATACTAGCATGTGACAGGACATATGGTGATGTTACTGGTGCCTGCTCAAGCATATCAATGATCAACGGGAAGACAATTGAAGTGATATTATTTTCCTGAAGAACGAAAAAATTACACCCAGGAGGGAATAAAGAGATGCTAAGGGCTTCCATGCCCACCACAAGCTTGAGCCCAAAACTATTTCTTTCTTAATTTTAGAGAGTGGGGGTCTTCCTTGATTTTTTTTCGGCAGATTCTGAAACAGACACAAGTTCAAGCAAAGTGGGGGAAAAGTGGGGAGAAATGATCCCTACAAATACTAATAAGTCAATGGAGAAGTGGAAAGCGAAGGAATAAAAAGGAAAAAATAAGAATGAAGGTGTTGCAGGACACCTAAAAGCCTATGCCTCTGCATCTGTCCTGGATTGCCTCCTGCAGGTCACTTCATAGATAGGGGGTATTCTGAATGTGGCAGTCTTATCTGACCACGAATTCTGTACTGCCTGGTATAAATATTCTCTCATGCTACCACAATCATCGTGGGACTAGCTAGATCTTACCAGCATATTTGCCTGGCCACGTTGGATCTCTAAGTAATTAGACCAGAGAGAAATGCTGTTTGCCTCCAAGCAAGCAAGCATGGCTCCCTGATAACTCAAAGGCAACTAAAATACAAAACTACCGTGAAGTAGACGAGACTCTTGTGAAGGCTTGGAGAAATATTTAACTGGCATTAGTATTAGTCTTTGGTACAGAGACATGCCATCTCAGAAACCCACTTCTCTACCCTATAAAGGCATTTCCAGGCAGATCTTGGCTCAATACATTAGGTGAGGTGCTGGGAGAAATTACCTGAAGGCATTTGATCCTTCCTGCCAGGGGAAGTTACATTTAGCTTATAGCTTCTCCCAGCTCTGCTAGGAGGCTTTTAATTAGCTCTTGGTCCTTGTAAACAGCCAGAAGGCCTCCTGAAGTTGCTACATTTCTATAGAGCTATTTTCCTGTTTTCATCTCTAGATAGCCCAGCCCAAAATGGGCTGGGCTGGAGAGTTTAGGCGGATTTCTAGCTATAAAATAAGCTACAAGAAGAAAGAAGCTCTCTTCCCCCCTTTTGCCATTTCGGCTTCCCTTGGTGTTTTGCTTCTCCGTCCTCTCCATTCTCTGTTGTGCCTCAACACGTGGTGGCAGCCATCTTGGCCTACACCTGGCTGGGGCCTAGCTGGGAACCCAGAGTCTGAAGGTTTTCCCTGCTCTTGGATTGTATATTGGAACCTGTGATAGTAAGGCCCTTTTAAAACTGCATTGGATTCCTGAGCCTTCATCCATTCCCGCCAGCTTCAGAGGTAGAAGGGAACTCACTTTCCTACATTGTCAGGGATCCCGGCAGCACTCCTCGACAAGAAGGAATAAAAAGTAAGGAATAAAAAAGTTATGTCCTCATGTTGAGCAGTTAAAACAGTGAGAAAGCAAAGTTTAATCTCATTGGGGAAAAATCTAACTGAATAGAGTATATGAACCACTGTAATTCTGATTAAAGAATGTGAGAGTTGGAATAGTTATTCACTAATTCCCATCAATACTTTTCAGAGCAACCCCAGAAGCATTAATTATCTTTGCCATCAAATTATTCAGTGTCATTAAGTACAGTCTAATTATCAATTTGTTGTGGGGACCAACAGGTAGAGATTTTGTAGTAAAAAAAGAATATTCAGAGAGACCAGTCCATATGCTTCAATAACTTAAAGTGTAAAAGGCTTTACAGTTGCAAAAACATTTAATTTCCCAAACATCCCAACAATCCACTGCAAGTTGTATTTGTCTCTAACAAAGTATCTAACACTCATCCTTTACTACTCTCCTATAAACAGTGTAGTCCAACATAATCTCCTCTTGAGGTTATACATAGTTCCCTCTTTTGGCTTGAACAAAGAGCAAATGACATACTTTATGTGCTCAGGGATTTCTATATGGATTCCTTTCTTATCTTCAAAAATCAGATTGGTACTTAATAGCTTACAGTTGTTTCCCCCATCACTTGATCACTTGATCACTTGATCCCCATTATTCATCGATTTTCTCGAGCAGGCGCCAGTAACATTTCCATTGGACCCTATCACGTGCCAATGTAGCCCAATGGAATCGGTTGATTTAGGAATATGAAGAGCCTCAAACCATTCCTTCAGGGTCTTGACAAGTTTTCCCCATACTGTATGAGTTTCTTTATGAAAAAAAGTTGAGTTTTCATAATTTTAGGAGCACTTGTCATGAGTACTATGCTTAGTATGGCAGGGGCATTTGATTATATACATAAAAAATAAGATATAATGTACATATTTATTTCAGGCATGGTTCAAGGACTTATTTCCTTAAGTGGGTATTAAGATATGTACTGGTCGTATTTTTATTTCAACACCAAAAATGTTACTGCATTGGTGATTTTTGTCTTTTTCTTTGCCTTCATGCTTTCTGAAATCTGTGGTCAAAATTTGTGATCACTTGAACCATTTATTCTTTGAAAATATTTTTGTTTTTCTGTGGCCTTTTAAAGATTAGTATGTTTTGCTCTACTTTTTTTTTTCTTTGATTTTTTGAGTCAAAGCACAAGTTTCTGAGTTAATCCTATTTGAAGTTTGCTAGACTTCTTGCATTTGTAAATATCCACCGCAAAGTTGGGAAATTTTTTAAAATATATCTATGTGCCAAGATTTTTTGTCATTTCCTTCCAGAACTCCAATAATGTTATTATTAAACTATTAATATTGTTCACAGTTTATCAAAACTTTCCTTTTCCTGTGTGTTCCAGATCAGATAATTTTTATTTATATTTTTATTTATATTTTATTTATATTTTATTTATATTTCACAGACATGGGGGCAGAGCTGCTACCAGCTCTCCCTGTACCCAGTCGCCACAAGGTGCCTGGGAGGGATGGCAAGTTCTAGCCCTAGCCCATCACCCCAGCACAGCCTTGCAACAAGCCAGATGACCCCCCCACTCCATGAGGGCCTCCATTTTCCACATCCTGACTCCCTCTCATCAGAATTTCACCCAGCAGAAGAGTTGATCACAGCCTGGCTCATGTGGCCACTTGCGGCAGCATGGTTCATCAATAAATGCTGGATTTAGAGGTGACTAAAAGAGTATCTTTTTTTTTGGCGACCCCCCACTCCATGAGGACCTCCATTATCCACATCCGGACTTCTTTCCTCGTCAGAATTCCACCCAGCAGACCAGCCTATCAAAGCCCGGCTCATCGAGTCTTTTTTTAATCTGGCCCAGAGCCTCACAACAAGTCAGACGAACCCCCCACTCCATGAGGACCTCCATTTTCCACATCCAGACTTCCTCCTCATCAGAATTCCACCCAGCAGACCAGCCTATCATAGCCGGGCTCGCGCGGCCACTTACAGCCACGCGGTTCATCAATAAATGCTGGATTTTGAGATGACTACAAGAGTATGCTACCCACACGGCAGAGCCTGGCAAGCTACCCATGTTGTATTTGATATGCCAGATGCCAGTAACAATTATAGACCTCATTCCCATGACCTGATGGAATGGTTTGAGGCTCTTTATGTTCCTGGAGCAAGCAGATTCCCTTGGGCTCTACTTGCATGAGACAGGTCATATGGAGATGTTACTGGTACCCGCTCGAGCAAATCGAAGATGAACTGGAAGACAGTGATACAGTGATACAAGAGTATGCCACCCACACGACAGAGCCTGGCAAGCAACCCGTGTCGTATTTGATACGCCAAAAGCCAGCAATTATAGACCTCATTCCCATGACCTGATGGAATGGGTTGAGGCTCTTTATGTTCCTGGAGCAAGCAGATGCCCTTGGGCTCTACTAGCATGAGACAGGACATATGGAGATGTTACTGGTGCCCAATCGAGCAAATCGATGATGAACAGGAAGACAGTGATACAGTGACAGTGATATTTTTTTCATAATTTTCTTTTTTTTGCTTTATTTATTTATTTATTTATTTATTTTGCTTTTTGGGTCATACCCAACAATGCTCAGGTGTTATTCCTGGCTCCTCACTCAGGAGGAGTTTTAAAGATGTTTCTATATTGTTTACAGTCAAGTTGTATGAAATAACTTACAAAGAGTCCAAGATTTTCTTCACTTGTATCACTTGTCTTCCCATTATTCATCAGTTTGCTCAAGTGGGCACCAGTAACATCTCCATATGGTTGTCGTGTGTAGTGTAGCCCAAAGGCATCTGCTTGCTCCAGGAACACAAAAGCCTCAGACCATTCCTTCAGGTCATGGGAATGAGGTCTATAATTGTTACTGGTTTTGGCATATCAATACAACCTGGGTAGCTTGCCAGGCTCTGCCCTGTGGGTGGTATACTCTCAGTAGTAGGCTCTCATTTTGTGCATTTACTGATGAACCGCAATGGGGAGAGATTGGCTTTTCTCTTGGGTGGAGCTCTGATGAACTGTGGAGTCTGGATGTTGAAAATGGCGGCCTTCATGGTGTGGGTGTTCCTCTGGCTTTTTTGCAAGGCTCTGCTGGGATGGCAGGCCAGGGCTAGAACTCGCCTTCCTTCCTGGGCACCTCATGATCAGCTGAGCACAGGGAGAGCCGGTAAAAGCTCTGCCCTGTGTGTCTCCAAGATTTTATTTTTTTTTAAATAGAGGATTTCTTTCTTCAGCTACTTTCTGTGGAAATAATCAGATGTTTGATATAATATTTATATGTTTAAATGCTTTTATGATTAATGGCTTACTAGAAGGTAAGCTTTATGGGGAAAGAACTCATGAATTATCTTTCCATATTTTGTCTTTATGACACCCCATCCCTCCTGTGTTTTCTGACTTCATTTTATGAAGAACCACCTAGAAAACCATAGCTTTAGTTATACACTACAATGTACTTCCTAAAACTGATGTACCTGATGGTAAAATAGCCAGAGAAAGAGTATGCAATGCCTCTGTTGCTGAAACTGCTTTCCCTGATGCCATTATGGCTATGAAATGAAATGGTCTATTCATTGAGTGGTAATAGTTCCAACACTGCACAGCACTGTGAAGAGAGGCCCAGACAATAGTGTGGATTCTACTTTAATACTTGCGGCTTAGAGAGTAAAAGATTTCCCTTCCAGGGGGCTTCTTTTCTAGCCTATCTGACTCAAGAAAGGGGATTTGTCATTATTGTGGTGGTGAGGCCATTTTGTAAGCAGCTATTGCAATTTCAAGATTCGAGATACATTGGAATCAATGACAGGAAATATGTAAAGACAGAAGAAGCAAAAACTCATGTCCGTAAGTGTTGTTCTTTGAGTTTTTAAGTTTTTTTTGAAATTGTTATTGAATAATTTCCAGGGTCCTCAGATGATTGTTTCCTATAGTCTTTTCAGGATGTTTAGTTATAATCAGTGGAGGAGATAGGATTCATACACTTACTCCATCTTAACCACAACTAAAACTTGTTCACACATTTGTTTTCACTTGTTTGTTTGGGGGCCACACCTGGCGATGCTCAGGAATTACTCCTGGCTCTGCATTTAGTAATTACTCCTGGAGGTGCTTGGAAGACCATATGGGATGTGCCCTACCTTCAGTACTATCTCTCTGGCCCCACAACCTATTTGTTTTAAATATTTTCTTTTTTTTTTTTTTGCTTTTTGGGTCACACCCGCATCAGGTCTCCCTCAGGCAAACGCCCCCTCTGGGCTACGCCCCGCCCCATATTTTCTTTAAATATATATTTTTTTTTTTTTGCTTTTTGGGTCACACCTGGCAATGCTGAGGGGTTACTCCTGGCTCTGCACTCAGGAGTTACTCCTGGCAGTGCTTGGGGACCATATGGGATGCCGAGGATCAAACCGGGTCAGCTGCATGCAAGGCAAATGCCCTACCTGCTGGACTATTGCTCTGGCCCCTTCTTATAATAATTTTTAAAAAGTCAACCCTTCTTTATATATAAATAAAAATGACATTGTATTAACTGTCATTCTCCACATTCTAAAAAGTTAGAAAACAGACACTTATTAAGTTCAATTGACCTACACAATGTCACACAACTAGAAAATCAGGTATGGTCCTAAGTTGGTATGTTTTCAGTTCCAAACTAAATCACTCTGCAATCCAGCCATGGCCAGCTCTGTCATGCAGCTGAACTGAAACCAGAGCTGCAAACTGTGATTACAGGTGAAGATCAGGTAGCCGTCATCTTTGAGACCTATGTTTTTCTAGCTTTCAGCATTGATTAGGTCAAGTTGAAAGATGTACTTATGCACGAGACAGGTAGTGATTTCATACTGCTTTGTGTTAGTTATTGGGCAGGTGTTTGTTTAAAGGAAGTGGAAACAGGTGTGTGGGCCTTGATTCAATTACATGATGGAGGGGAACACACTGATCCATGGCCATTTTCAAGGAGAGATGTTGATTGTGCTAATTAATCATTTGTCTGTCAGAGCAAAATAGAACATAATAGAAAATGATGTTCTGTTATCAGAGGTAGGGAACACTGGCTTTCCCACAACTAGATGCTACCATTTATGATGGCAGCAATTAAGATGCAGTACCAGCATCCTCCTGAATTACCATGTCTGAGATGGTTTGAAGGAAAGTTGTTTTATAAACTCTAGACAACAGCATGGGATCTCATCCAAAAGGAATTGCTTCTCTCAAAGGAATGCTTTTCCTTCCGAAAAGATTAATTGAGTCCTTTTTGGAATGTGAGGTATGTCTGAAACAAAACTGAATGGAGTATCTTTCTATTCTGTGTTGGAACACTCAATCTGCCTCACCTAACTAAGACATTTATGTTCATAATGGAGTGTCATAATAGTATTTAATTTATTCTTTCACTTATCCACTTACTACCCAACAGCCAAAGTAGTCCTTTAAAAACATAAATCAAGTATATTGCTCTCTTGCTTAAGAATCTTTAATCACCTTTCAGTACATTTATAATTACATCCTAACTCCTCACCAGGATCTATAAAATTGAATGTGATTCAGTCCTGTATACCTCTATGAATTCATATCATAGACTCTCTCTTTTGTAATTATACAACTTCATGAATATTCTTGATATTCCTGAACACATTAAGGTCACTCTCACTTCATGTCACTTCATGTCACTTACTGTTCCCTCTTTAAGTTTACTATTCCATGTTCCCCAGATATTAATATGGCTAACACCTTCTCATTCAGATGTCTATTAAAATGCCCCTCTTCAACAAGTCTTCCCTTAAGAACTATTCAAAATAGGACTTTTTTAAAACACACATCTCTGTATTCTCTATTCAGTTATTATACATTATTTTCTACATAATATTTTACCTTAATTTTTATTACTTTGTTTATATGTTTAGTGGCTTACTAGAAGGTTTACTTCCTGTTGAAGAAACTCATTGATTATCTTCCATAATTTGCCTCCTAAAATACTCTTCTGAAACAAGTTCATTGAATAATTTGAGTCAGTGTACAGAAATAAATTGACTAATCAACATATCAGTGCTAATAAATATTAGATATACATATATAATCTATTTAATAGAGAATTTTTTCACTTTGGAGGGAAAAATGTATGACTAATAGTGGCCTTGTTTTTTTTAATACTTTAGAAAGAAATAGCCCCAACTAATAGCCTAGGGTCACTGTTCTCTGTAGACAGTGAAGGGGTTGATAAAAAACTAGGGGTGGAAGATTGATAGGATAGAGAAGGGACCAGTATGACAATGAGAGTTGGAAAAGAACTAAGTGCTGAAAGAGGTAAAGGGATATACATAATAACTTCTCAGGACCTAGATTTAAAACACCATAATTCCTAGAAGGAAAGAGAGAGAATGAGAGAGGAAATAAAAAGAAAAGTGCTAGCCATAGAGACAGGCTGTGGGGGCTTGTGGGTGGGGGAGGAAGAAGGGGAGTTGCTGGGTATTGGTGGTGGGAAATGTACCCTACGAAGGAATTGGCATTGGAATATTGACTGAAACCCAATCGTGAACAATCTTGTAACTGTGTATCTCATGATGATTCAATAAAAATAAAAGAACTAAAATGATACTAATATTTAAAAAAGGAAGATGGCTCAGTTACTAAAATGATGTCCTTCAAGTGCTACAATTCATTTTCTGGTAATGACCACATTACCATGTAAGACCACAGAAACTCTTCTGTTCATACCTTAGGTTTTATTGTCTGGGACACTTGGCACTGCAAACGATCTCTGGTCTCATAACAAATCAAGTGTCCATAAGCATCTCAAAGTATGTGATCTCCAGGGAACTTTATAAACAGAACATGCACAGGCATGACAACTAGAAAATGCAACCCCAATGCAACTAAAAAAAGTCTCTAAAAGAGTGCAACAAATGGAGTTGGGGAGGTCGTCTGGCTTGTTGTGAGATTCTGCTGGGGTGGGAGGCCAGGGCTAGAACCCGCCATGCCTCCCAGGCGCCTCATGAGCAATTGGGCACAGGGAGGCAAGTAGCAGCTCTGCCCCATGTCTAAGAGTCTCTGCTTCAGCATACCTGGGCTGGATTGAAAAAAAAAAACTACTTCAGGGTGGGTGTCGATGATCTGGGCTGTGGTAGTCTGGTCTGCTGGGTGGAGTTGTGACGAGAAAGAAGTCCGGATGTGGAAAATGGCGGGCCCCATGGAGTAGGGTGGTCTGGCTTGTTGAGGCTCTGCTGGGGTGGCAGGCCAGGGCTAGAACCCACCATGCCTCCGGGTGCCTCATGAGAGACTGGGCACAGGGAGAGCAAGTTGCAGCTCTGCCCCAAATGGGGCAGAGCTGCAACAAATGAACAAAACCATAATGCAAGGAGTGAGAACTCAGTGAACATTTTGGCTGAGTGTACATGCACTCCAACCTAATGCATCTGCAATGCATTAGGATCAAACACATGAGTACCGCATCAAAGCATTGTGTGAATTGTATGCACACAAGCAAAAAAGGGAAAGGGGAGGGAATCAGAGAAAAGTGGTAGGATAACACTCTGGTAATACAGGCGGCCAACTATTGGCCTCCTGTCCCTTGTTCAATTCCCTTTAAAGTGAGTTGCTTCTAAAATAAACATATGGGATTACATGAAACTTAAAAGCTTCTGCACATCAAAAGAAACAGTGACCAAGATACAAAGACAGTCCACAGAATGGGAAAGAATATTCACCCAATACCCATATGATAAGGGGTAAATATCCAGGATCTATCAGGCACTGATAAAACTGGTAGAACTTTACAAGAAGAAAACAGTCAACCCCATCAAAAATGGGGAGAAGAAATGTATAGAAACTTCAACAAGGAAAAATTAGAATGGCCCAAAGGCATGTTAAAAATGCTCATCATCGCTAATTATCAGAGAGATGCAAATCAAAACAACAATGAGATGTCACCTCACACCACAGAAACCAGCGCATATCCAAGAGGGTAAGAATAACAAGTGCTGGCATGGATGCAGGAAAGAGGGGACTCTCATACATTGTTGGTGGGAATGTCGACTGGTACAGCCTTTCTAGAAAACAATATGGACATTCCTCCAAAGACTGGAGATTGAGCTCCCTTTGGGCCCAGCCATACCACTCCTGGGGATATACTCTGGAAAGCTAAAAACACACAGCAGAAACACCATCTGCACTTTCATTTTCATAGAAGCACTATTCACAATAGCCAGAATCTGGAAACAACTAGTATGCCTGAGAACTGATGACTGGATAAAGAAACTTTGGTACAACTACACAATGGAATACTATGCAGCTGTTAGGAAAAATGAAGTTATGAAATTTGCCTATAAATGGATGGACACGGAAAGGATGATGTTGAGTGAAATTAGTCAGAGGAAATAGGCAAATATAAAATGACAGAATTTATTTGCATGACATAAATATATATATATATATATATATATATATATATATATATCACTTGATCACTTGAATCCCGTTATTCATCGATTTGCTCGAGCAGGGGCCAGTAACATTTCCATTGGACCCTATCACATGCCAATGAAGCCCAATGGCATCTGGTTGATTCAGGAATATGAAGAGCCTCAAACTGTTCCTTCAGGGTCTTGACAAGGAAGTCTGACCATCTTGTGGGTGGGCGGCCACGTGATCTTTTGACATCCCGTGGGATCCAGTCGGTAATGGCTCTAGTACAGCGGTTGTCTCCAAATCGCATTACATGTCCAGCCCATCTGATTTTCGATGCCTTGGCAAACGAGACAGCCGCCCCTGATTCTGGAATAGCGACAAAGGTCAGAACTCCGGATTCCTTATCTCCTTTGAGTGAGGCGTGATATTCCAAGCATAGCTCTTTCGATTCCTCTCTGGGAGACCCAAATAGCATTCTCATCCTGCTTTCATAGGGCCCAGGTCTCTGAGGCGTATGTTAATGCAGGGAGAACAGTGGAGTCAAAGAGATGTGCCCGGAGCCGGAGGTTCTTTGACTTTTAGCTATTTCTTCGATGCCTTTGAAGGCATTCCATGCCGCTCTCTTCCTCCTGTGCAGCTCCGGTTTTAGGTCGTTCATCATGTTGATTTCCCGACCTAGGTACACATAACTGCTGCATTCAGAGATGTTTGTTCCATTGAGAGTGAATGGGGCCTCAGGAACTAGCTCATTCTTCATGAACATTGTTTTTCTTTAGATTCAGCTGTAGACCTATCTTTCCACATTCTCGGTCGAAGTCAGCCAGCATTTGTGCCATTTGGCTAATGTTTGGTGTTATTAGAACGATGTCATCAGAGAAGCGGAGGTGGTGTAGTTGCCGACCATCTATCTTCACTCCCATTCCTTCCCATTCTAATTGCCGCATGATGTTCTCGAGAGTGGCACTGAAGAGTTTTGATGAAATGGTATCACCCTGTCGAACCCCTCTATTCACTTTAATGATCACTTCTTTGTAGAATGGTGAGATCCTGGTGGTGAATCCGTAATACAGCTCACGAAGGATCTTGATGTATTGGGTTTGAACACCCTGTTTGGCTAGGGCTTCGATGACTGCTTCAGTCTCCACAGTATCAAAGGCTTTCTGTAAATCAATGAACGTGAGACAGAGTGGCATCTTGTACTCCCTACAAACCTCGATGAGCTTGCTTACTGTGTGGATATGGTCAATTGTGCTGAATCCTTTCCGAAGCCTGCTTGCCTCGCATGGTTGTCCTTCATCTAGTATTCTGCTAATCCTGTTCAGGATGACTCTTGTAAACAGCTTGTAGATGGCCGGACAACAGGCAGATGGGGCGATAGTTGCCGATGTCGTGAATGTCTCCCTTCTTGAACAGTAGAACTGTCCTGCTGGTTTTCCATTGGGAGGGCACCTTGCATTCGGACAGGTAGCGTGTGAAGAGCCGAGCTAGTATATTGATTAGTACCGACGGCAGATTCTTCAGGTGTTTGGGTCTGACTTTGTCTGGGCCTGGTGCTGTTCCCTTCTTTACCGACGAGATGGCATGTCGGATTTCAGAAGGGAGAACGTTGGGAATGACATATCCATCCTGTGGAATTTGGTATGTGGGCAGGTGGATGTGGCTATCAAAGAGATTTGAGTAGAAGTCCTGGATAATCTTCTCCATTGCCATTCTGGAAGATGTGATAGATCCACCAGGGCATCGGAGGGCAGTCATCTTGGTCTTATAGTTGGCAAAGGACAGGCAGGCAGTGCAAATGCTTTTCCCGGCTTCTGCTGCATCTTCCAGCATTTCTGCTCTTCTGTCTTTGAGGTCTTCTTTTATCACCTCTCTGCACTGTTTAGCAAGCTTGGACGTTAGTATTTGGTCTCCTGAAGCTCGCGCCTTGCCATGTTGGCGAATGAGCTCAAGAGTTTCTGAAGACAAGCCGTCCTTTTTGTGTCTTTTCTCTCTCGGCATTCTTCGCACAATCATGGATGTGCTGAACCAGTTGGTTGTATTCTTCATCGATGTCGCCAATGATTGTATCTTCCCATGTTGCTGCAATGGTGCCAAAGAGTTCCCAGTTGGTGGTCTTTCTGGGGAGTTCTCTTCTTAAACTTTGCAGCCTTTTCTCCCTGTTGCGGGAAGTAGAATTTTGCATGAAGGAGACGGTGGTCCGATCCTGTTTGGAATTTGGGGACGACAGCTACATCGGTCAGACAAAACCCTCGATTGAAGATGATGTGGTCAATTTCATTGTGGAACTGTCCGCCAGGTGATTCCCATGTCCAACGTTTCGCTTCAGTTTTCTGGAACTGTGAGTTCCCATGAATGGTCTTGGTGGACACGATGAACTCAGTCTCTCACCCTGTTCATTCCATTCTAGGCCATGGGTCCCGATGTGGAGTTCTTCAGCCTATCTTCTTGGTCCTATCTTGGCATTAAAATCACAGACTATGATCTTGTAGAAAGTGTGATCTTTTTTATAGAACTCCTCCAATTCCATGTAGAATTTCTCAATTTCATCTTCTTTGTATGTGCATGTTGGTGCGTAGACAATGAAGATAGAAATTGCTGGCAGTGGGCCACATCTCTTCAAGTGTAATTGTCCTATTGGGTTTGTTAGGCATTCAAATGAATCAATGTTGACGGCCATGTTCGTGTTGACAAGGACACCAATACCACCGACGCCTCTTTTCGCCTCATGTTCCAAGGAACAATTCTTCTCTGGTGTCAAATACAGCATGATGCAACTGATGCCTCCTCGTCTCAGTCAGATCAATGATGTTGTACTTGATCGTTTGTGCTTGCACCATCAGATCCTCAATATATGCTTCCGAGCCAGCGCATGTGCATTGAAAGTACAGACAGTCATTTTAGTCCTTCTTCGCTTTTGGCAGCCTAAGATGGCCATGAAATTTTATCAGGCACTGCTTGTCTGCCTTTCTTACTGCTGCCATATTAAGGGCTCTTTCGTGGTCAGGAAAATAAACATTTCTGTTACTGGATTTGGCATATCGAACACATCGGACAGCTTGCCAGGCTCAGCCATGCGGGCGCTATATTCTCATTACTTTGTGGGGCTCTCTCAGAGTGGTGGGTAGAATATTTATGGTAATTTGGAGGTAAATTGCACGGCTGCACAGTGGCCACTAAAAGGGAAAGCTGGTTTCTGCTCTGCCGGGTGTACCTATGTCTTGGGCTCAAGCATTCCTGGGCTTAAAATACTCTCCTCTGAAGGGCAGGTCTCTGCGTGGTGGGTCCTTGTAAGCTGGGTTTCTGACAAGCCAGGCTGGAGACTGGATTAATCTGAGGGCTCGAGACTGGATTAATCTTCTGGGTGGAGATCTTACCTGCTGCAGAGTGTGGATTGTGAAGATCGCTGCCAGCAAGGTGTGGGGGTTTCTCTGGCTCCTCCGAGGCTCC
>JAJIBD010027489.1:0-112134 GCA_021461705.1 Cryptotis parvus
GCATAAGGCAAACGCCTTACCTGCTAGGCTATCACTCGGCCCTGTTACTAGTTTTTGGCATAACAAATAAAACACCAGGTAGAAAGCTCTCATCTCTAGCATTTACAGATAAAAACTTTAAAGGGGAAAGATCAGATTTTCTCTTTGGGATGAAGCTCTGAGGAACTATGGAGTCTGATGTTGAGAATGACTGACCGCTGATGTGGTTTGCTCTGATGCATGCTAGGCTTACTTGGTATCAGTAAGAACCTGTCTAGAACTGTATCACTTGAATCACTTGAATCCCGTTATTCATCGATTTGCTCGAGCGGCGCCAGTAACATTTCCATTGGACCCTATCACGGCCAATGTAGCCCAATGGCATCTGGTTGATTCAGGAATATGAAGAGCCTCAAACCGTTCCTTCAGGGTCTTTACAGGAAGTCTGACCATCTTGTAGGTGGGCAGTCATGTGATCTTTGACATCCCGTGGGATCCAGTCGCTAATGGCTCTAGTCCAGCGGTTGTCTCCAAATCGCATTACATGTCCAGCCCATCTGATTTTCGATGCCTTGGCAAAACAAGACAGCGCCCCTGATTCTGGAATAGCAATGGAGGTCAGAACTCCGGATTCCCTTCTCTCACTTGAGTGAGGCGTGATATTCCAAGCAGAGCTCTTTCGATTCCTCTCTGGGAGACTCGAATACCATTCTCATCCTGCTTTCATAGGGCCCAGGTCTCTGAGGCGTATGTTAATGCAGGAGAACGGTGGAGTCAAAGAGATGTGCCAGGAGCCGGAGGTTCTTTGTCCTTTAACACTCTCTTTTCCTCCTGCAGCTCAGGTTTTAGGTCGCTCATCATGTTGATTTCCGACCTACGTACACATAACTGCTGCATTCAGAGATGTTTGTTCCACTGAGAGTGAATGGGGCCTCCGGAACTAGTTCATTCTTCATGAACATTGTTTTCTTTAGATTCAGCTGCAGACCTATCTTCCACATTCTCGGTCAAGTCAGCCAGCATTTGTGCCGCTTGGCTAATGTTTGGTGTTATTAGAACGATGTCATCAGCGAAGCCGTAGGTGGTGTAGTTGCCGACCATCTATCTTCACTCCCATTCCTTCCCATTCTAATTGTCGCATGATGTCCTTGAGGGTGGCACTGAAGAGTTTTGGTGAAATGGTATCACCCCTGTCTAACCCCTCTTTTCACATTAATGATCACTTCTGTAGAATGGTGAGATCCTGGTGGTGAATCCGTAATACAGCCTCACGAAGGATCTTGATGTATTCGGGTTTGAACACCCTGTTTGGCTAGGGGCTTCGATGACTGCTTCAGTCTCCACAGAATCAAAGGCTTTCTGTAAATCAATGAACGTGAGACAGAGCGGCATCTTGTACTCTCTACAAAACCTCGATGAGCTTGGTTACTGTGTGGATATGGTCGATTGTGCTGAATCCTTTCCGGGAAGCCTGCTTGCTCGCATGATTGTCCTTCATCTAGTGTTCTGCTAATCCTGTTCAGGATGACTCGTGTAAACAGCTTGTAGATGACGGACAACAGGCAGATGGGGTGATAGTTGCTGATGTCATTGAATGTCTCCCCTTCTTGAACAGTAGAACTGTCCTGCTGGCTTTCCATTGGGAGGGCACCTTGCATTTGGACAGGTAACGTGTGAAGAGCCGAGCTAGTGTATTGATGAGTACCGACTGACAGATTCTTCTAGGTGTTTGGGTCTGACTTTGTCTGGGCCTGAGTGCTGTTCCCCTTCTTTACCGACGAGATGGCATGTCGGATTTCAGAAGGGAGAACGTTGGGAATGACATATCCATCCTGTGGAATTTGGTATGTGGGCAGGTGGATGTGGCTATCAAAGAGATTTGAGTAGAAGTCCTGGATAATCATCCATCAGAGCGTGGGAGGGCAGTCATCTTGGTCTTATAGTTGGCTGAAGGACAGGTGGGCAGTGCAAATGCTTTCCCGGCTTCTGCTGCACCTTCAGTATTTCTGCTCTTCTGTCTTTGAGGTCTTCTTGAGGCTCTCCCTTGCCACGTTAGCGAATGAGCTGAGAGTTTCTTGAAGATGGCGTTCTTTGTGTTTTCTCTCTCTCGGCATTCTTCGCACAATCATGGAGGTGCTGAACCAGTCGGTTGTATTCTTCATCGATGTCATCAATGATGGTATCTTCCCATGTTGCTGCAATGGTGCCAAAGAGTTCCCAGTTGGTGGTCATTCTGGGAGTTCTCTTCTTAAACTTTGCTGCAGCCTTTTTCTCCCCATTGCAGGAAGTAGAATTTTGCCCGAAGGAGAGATGGTGGTCTGATCCCTGTTTGGAATTTGGGGACGACAGCTACATCGGTCAGACAAAACCATCGCATTGAAGATTATTTGGTCAATTTCATTGTGGAACTGTCCGCCAGGGAGATTCCCCATGTCCAACGTTTCACTTCAGCTTTCTGAATTGTGAGTTTCCATGAATGGTCTTGGTGGACATGATGAACTCAGATAGTCTCTCACCCTGTTGGTTCCATTCTAGTCCATGGGTCCCTATGTGGAGTTCTTCAGCCGATCTTCTTGGTCCTATCTTGGCATTAAAATCACCAACTATGCTCTTGTAGAAGGTGTGATCTTTTCATAGAACTCCTCCAATTCCATGTAGAATTTCTCAATTTCATCTTCTTTGTATGTGGATGTTGGTGCGTGAGACAATGAAGATAGAAATTCTGGCAGTGGGCCACATCTCTTCAAGTGTAATCATCCTATTCGGTTTGTTAGGCATTCAAATGAATCAATGTTGACGGCCATGTTCGTGTTGACAAGAACACTGATGCCTCTTTACCTCGCATGTTCCAAGGAATAATTCTTCTCCGGTGTCAAAAAACAGCATGATGCAACTGACACCTCCTCATCTCAGCCAGACCAATGACGTCCGTACTTGATCTTTTGCGCTTGCAACATCAGATCCTCAATATATGCTTCCGATGCCAGCGCATACGTGCATTGAAAGTACAGACAGTCATTTTAGTCCCTTCGCTTTTGACCGTCTAGGATGGCCATGAAATTTTATCAGGCACTGCTTGTTTGCCTTTCTTACTGCTGCCATGTTAAGGGCTCTTTAGGGGTCAGGAAAATAAACATTTCTGTTACTGGATTGGCATATCGAACACGCATTGCACAACTTGCCAGGCTCTGCCATCGCGGCGCTATATTCTTATTACTTTTGGGGCTTTCTCAGAGGGGTGGGGAGAATATTTATGGTAATTTGGAGGTAAATTGTGCGGCCCTGCAGCGCCCGCGCAACGGGAAAGCTGGTTTCTGCTCTGCTGAGTGTACCTGTGTCTTAGGCTCAAGCTTCCTGGGTTTGAAATATTCTCCTCTGAAGGGTGGGTCTCTGCATGCTGGGTCCTTGTAGGCTGGGATTCTGACAAGCCAGGCTAGAGACTGGATTAATCTGTGGGTTGGAGACTGGATTAATCTGCTGGGTGGAGAATCTTACCGCTGCAGAGTGTGGATTGTGAAGATCTCTGCCAACAAGATGTGGGGTTTCTCTGGGTTCCTCAGAGGCTCCATCGGGATGGTGGACTCAGGTCGGAAGTTGCTCTCGGGTCCATGGAATGCAAGGGGTTCAACGGGAAAGCTGGTTTCTGCTCTGCCGGTGGGTACCTGTGTCTTAGGCTCAAGCATTCTGTTGCTTGAAATACTTCTCCTCTGAAGGGCGGTCCTCTGCACATGGGTCCCTGTAGGCTGGGTTTCTGACAAGCCAGGCTGGAGACTGGATTAATCTGTGGGCTGGAGACTGGATTAATCTGCTGGGTGGGAGATCTTACCTGCTGCAGAGTGTGGATTGTGAAGATCATGCCAGCAAGGTGAGGGGGTTTCTCTGGGTTCCTCTGAGGCTCCATCGGGATGGTGGACTCGGGTCAGAAGTTGCTCTCGGGTCCATGGAATGCAGGGGGTTCAATGGGGACAGCTGGTTTCTGCTCTGCGGTGTATCCTGTGCCCTTAGGCTCAAGCATTCCTGACCTTGAAATACTCTCCTCTGAAGGGCGGGTCCCTGCGTGCTGGGTCCCCTGTAGGCTTGGTTTCTGACAAGCCAGGCTGGAGACTAGGATTAATCTGCGGGTGGATCTTACCTGCTGCAGAGTGTGGATTGTGAAGATCGCTGCCAGCAAGGTGTGTTGGGGTTTCTCTGGGTTCCTCCGAGGCTCCATCGGGATGGTGGACTCGGTCGGAAGTTCTCGGGGTCCATGGAATGCAAGGGTTCAATGGGGAAAGCTGGTTTCTGCTCTGCCGGTGTACCTGTGTCTTAGGCTCAAGCATTCCTGTGCTTGAAATACTCTCTTCTGAAGGGCGGGTCTCTGCATGCTGGGTCCTTGTAGGCTGGGTTTCTGACAAGCCAGGCTGGAGACTGGATTAATCTGTGGGTTGGAGACTGGATTAATCTGCTGGGTGGAGATCTTACCTGCTGCAGAGTGTGGATTGTGAAGATCTCTGCCAGCAAGGTGTTGGGGTTTCCTTGGGTTCCTCCGAGGCTCCATCGGGATGGTGGACTCGTCGGAAGTTGCTCTCGGGTCCATGGAATCAGGGGTTCAATGGGAAAGCTGGTTTCTTCTCTGCCGGTGTACCTGTGTCTTAGGCTCAAGCATTCCTGGGCTTGAAATACTCTCCTCTGAAGGGCGGGTCTCTGCGTGCTGGGTCCTTGTAGGCTTGGTTTCTGACAAGCCAGGCTGGAGACTGGATTAATCTGCTGGGTGGATCTTACCTGCTGCAGAGTGTGGATTGTGAAGATCGCTGCCAGCAAGGTGTTGGGGGTTTCTCTGGGTTCCTCCGAGGCTCCATCGGGATGGTGGACTCGGTCGGAAGTTGTTCTCGGGTCCATGGAATGCAGGGGTTCAATGGGGAAAGCTGGTTTCTGCTCTGCCGGGTGTACCTGTGTCTTAGGCTCAAGCATTCCTGTGCTTGAAATACTCTCTTCTGAAGTGCGGGTCTCTGCATGCTGGGTCCTTGTAGGCTGGGTTTCCTGACAAGCCAGGCTGGAGACTGGATTAATCTGTGGGTTGAGACTGGATTAATCTGCTGGGCGGATCTTACCTGCTGCAGAGTGTGGATTGTGAAGATCTCTACCAGCAAGGTGTTGGGGGTTTTCTCTGGTTCCTCCCGAGGCTCCATCGGGATGGTGGACTCGGTCGGGAAGTTGCTCTCGGGGTCCATGGAATGCAGGGGGTTCAGTGGGGAAAGCTGGTTTTGCTCTGCCGGGTGTACCTGTGCCTTAGGCTCAAGCATTCCTGGACTTGAAATACTCTCCTCTGAAGGGCGGGTCTCTGCATGCTGGGTCCTTGTAGGCTTGGTTTCTGACAAGCCAGGCTGGAGACTGGATTAATCTGCGGGGTGTAGCCTGGATTAATCTGCTGGGTGGAGATCTTACCTGCTGCAGAGTGTGGATTGTGAAGATTGCTGCCAGCAAGGTGTGCAGGTTTCTCTGGGCTCCTCCGAGGCTCCGTTGGGATGGTGGACTTGGGTCGGAAGTTGCTCTCATGGTCCATGGAATGCAGGGGTTCAACGGTGAAAGCTGGTGTCTGCTCTGCCGGGTGTACCTGTGTCTTAGACTCAAGCATTTCTGTGCTTGAAATACTCTCTTCTGAAGGGCAGGTCTCTGAGTGCTGGGTCCCTGTAGGCTGGGTTTCTGACAAGCCAGGCTGGAGACTGGATTAATCTGCCGGCTGGAGACTGGATTAATCTGCTGGGTGGAGATCTTACCTGCTGCAGAATGTGGATTGTGAAGATCGCTGCCAGCAAGGTTTGGGGTTTCTCTGGGCTCCTCCGAGGCTCCATCGGCATGGTGGACTCAGGTCGGAAGTTCCGACCGGGTCGGAAGCTGGTTTCTGCTCTGCCGGGTGTACTTCTAGAACTGTAACTATGTATAAATGTAAAATATTTTTCGAAGGACCTTATCCTAAAATCAGCATTATCTAAGAATATCGCGTGGTTGCAAAGTGGCTGTGTGCCAATGGAGGAGGCGGAGGAAAGGGCAGGGCCCAAATCTTTACTCCGAGTCCAGCCAGCGTGGTGTCTCCCCTGCACATGATTGCAAACCCTTGGAGCAATGTTGGACTCGGCCAGGGCTGGTCGAGCCCTTACCGGGAGGTCAGCTCCATGGGTTGCTTCCCACGCGGGGAGCGGAGCAGCACAGCTGTGGGTCTGAAGTGGAGGGGTCTGGATCTCTTTCAGGGTTGCAGATTAGTTGTGGGTCTGGTGTGGGTGGGGCCCTTTTCCGGGGCAACTGGCATGGAGGCAGCTGAAAGGACAGGGCCCAAATCTCCACTCCAAGTCCGGCCAGCGTGGTCTCTCCCCGCACAGGAGAGCAAATCCTTGGAGCAATGTTGGACTCAGCCAGGGGCCAGGGCCAGTTCCCCATTTAACATCTCATGAATCAAGGGGATGCCAGAGGCTGTGCTTCCAAAGGGACCTAAAGCATGGAGTTTTGCCTTAATCTCATCAAAGTACCACATTCTCCATTGCAAAAGTTGAGATTGGTTCCAGCAGAACCCAGTTACTGTCTGAAAATCAGAGTCTACTCTCTTTCACTCCAATCAGGTGGAAATTTCTAAGTCTCTAGAAGACACCTCGTGGTTTTCTCGTGGTCAATTACAGGAGGAAGAACAGATTTCTGGGGTCTGGTCTTTAGATTGTTTTTAAATTGGACATGGACCTGGGAGGGCTGATGTGGCCCTTGAGGCCTAGACAGGTTCAGAGAATTATCTGTCCATCCCCCTCTCCACTGGCATTTATAGAGGGGTCGGAGAGGTCCTCAAATGGGGCAAGTACTTCTAGGAGATCCTTTTCTCCAGGGAGAGTTTCAGATTGAAAATGGTCCTTCTCTGAATTTTCCTTTTCCACTTCAATTATTTTGGCCTCAGGGTATCCTCTAGACTAAGATCTAGTCCTTAGCATATATGCAGCAGGCCCCTTTATCCACAGATATTCTAGGGTGTCCACTGGCTCTCAGCTGGGGCTTGTCTTAAAATTGGGTACACTGTACCTTCTAGCCAGGTCGAGGTCAGGTCTTTCCCAAGGTGACCATAGTTTTACTTTAAGATCTCAAATCTTGGATTTTGATGGATTATTTTTATCTTTTCTCATCTAGTCTAGTATCTAATTTAATTCTAACTGTTCTTCTAATTTGTGTTTTTGAGGGTATCTGTTTCTAATTTTTTTTTTTGCTTTTTTTTTTTGGGGGTCACACCGGCAATGCTCAGGGGTTACTCCTGGCTCTGCACTCAGGGATTACTCCGGCGGTGCTCGGGGGACCATATGGGATGCCGGGGATCGAACCCGGGCCAGCATGGGCCTGCCACATGCAAGGCAAACGCCCTACCGCTGGGCTATCGCCTCCGGCCCCTGTTTCTAATTTTTTAATTCTAACTGTCAAGTTTAGAAGTCAATTAGATAAGCAGGAATGGGACCTCTACTAATTTCTTATTGCATTTAAATATAATTTTGTTAATATTCTCCACTAGATTCACATCATTTTTGATATTCTCCTTTCTTCATCAAGTCTGGCACTGTGCCCTTCAGGTATTGCTCTCAGATCCTGTTGGGAGAGGTGCGATTTAATATTTATAAGGGCTAGCACCAAATAAAGCCAGTAGACTTGATGCTATCTTTAAATTCTAACAGGCATACAATTGAGGCTCCTATTCCCACACCAGGGGTAACCTTTTCAGACCAGAACAAAGAAATATTTCACAGGAAATAACCCATTTGCACTCAGTTTAAATCCTGTTCACCGTGACATTATCTGCTGATGCTCAAGCCAGATGTTCATTTAAAGGTGTTGTTTGCCCACCCCAACAATATCAGGAAACGAGTTCCCTTCTACCTCTATGAGGTCAGCGGGGAATGGATGAAAACTCAGGAGTCCAGTGCAGTTACCAATTACCAAAATAAAAAAAAGCTCTGCTACTGCAATCCAAAATAATGGGATTCCCCAGACCTCTAGCTGTTGGTCAGAACTTAGACCATGAACTAGGGCCCAAGTTTCCTACCAAAGTGGATCTCAGTACCTCAGGTCAGTTCCCTTATGTATCCAAAAGTAATCTTATCTTCAGAGAGGGTAATGTCAACAAAGATCAACGAATCAGCTTCTAGATGTAGAAGTAGGGTGGTACTACACTTTTTTTTCAGGTCTAACAAATAATCTCTGAGAAAGGAAAACACTGGAGGGAGAGAGCTGGTATAAAAAATATATCTCAGTAGATATATATTTGTGGGGAGAAATACATCACAATTTTATGGGTTTAATGCAATCTAGATGGTACCCACAAGATCCAACTATTTTCTGTTTTGTACCAAGGTCTTGTGCAACAGAGGTCTTGTCCTCTGTTTACTGAAAGGGTCATGTTTGCCTGATTGAGGGCAAACTAGCATGATCCTTCCTTTAATCTTTAATGATAGTCTTAGCATAGCCAGGGTGGTGGTCTAACTGTCCTACACTGGGACCAGTGGGTATTAAGAGGAGTTGTGCAAAATCTAGATAACATTGAAATCATAGTAGAGATTATATTTTTTCAGAAGTTACAAGAGTCATTTTGACTCAAATCAGTAACTGCCACCTCCCCAGTCTCCAAGGAGCCTCGTTCTACAGTGCCATTCTCCTTCCCCTGGCTGTCCCAGGACAGTGCTGACAACCTGTACTATGTTCCTTGTAGCATCAGCAATGAGGTCCCTTCGGGTCCTCCTGGAAATACCTGGTAGACCTTCACCTACTTGAAAGCACCACTACTAAATGCTCGTTTCTGCACTGCAGAGAGACAGTGGGGCCATGGGTCTCTTGTTACACACCTTCAGAACCTTCCTGCCCTGGGGACAGATAAGAGGAGTGGCACTTCCTCTCCTGAAAAAGTTCTCCCCGGTTGCTTGGGCACCTTCTACCCATTGGCCTGCATGTATTTGGTCCATGTGCGTGGTCTGTTTCTCTTGAGCCAGCCCTGTACCTGGCAGGGATTTGGTGCTGACTAATTGATCATCAGGTTCTGCAGCACGCTAGTGGCACACTCATGCATCTGTGTGGAAATATACAGTCCAAGGGGGCTTTCTTGGTGTCTTCCTGGAAACATGAAGTCCCAGTTGAGAGACCCCTTAGCCTCATCACCTGGGGTTGGGTCTCGCTGGTCCTGATCTGGATGCAGATGCAGAGAAGCCCTACAAACTCACTTTTTCTTTCAGTTGATAGACTTTGTCCTGCTTCTCCTTCCCGCTCTTCACCCACTCTAGAGCAGAGGACTGCCAGCTGCTGGATGTGTTCTGTTAGTCCATGCTTCTGGATTCGTTTGTTTCCTCTTTCTCTTGCTGAATTCCTCACCTTAATTGTTTTCCAGTCCCTGGTCCTGAAAGAGTAGATAGTGGATAGGGTTTGCGTCCACCCCAATACTGGGAAAGAAGCAGTTAAATGCAGAGCTGTGAAGCATCCTTGAATGAATGCGGAACATGTCCTAGAAAGAAAGGGTAGGTAGCCTTGGAAACAGGCAGTGTCCACCCTGCAGACCCCTACATCATCAGAAGTTAAACCCAAGTGATCTGGAACTGTTTCAGCAGACTCTCACTCTGGGTGCTTGGGGCTGGACTCCTGGTATTTGGACACCCTCCAGGACAGGTCTACAATACTGTTTCAGAGCACCCCTTCCAGAGCCACAAGAAAGACTGGGGGATATAGTAATCCCAAATTTCTCTGGGGATGGGACTTGGGGCTTCACCCAGTGCAGGGCAGATGCTTTGGGGCTGAGCCTCAGTCCTTGCAATGATGCATGTTTGTGACACTGTGGGTAAGCTTGGAGCTTGGTAGGGGGATTGGGGGGTGCAGCTGGGATTCTTGTATCGCTGCCTTGGCTTGCCCCACTTGTCTCCATTCCAATTTTGGGCCAGCCTTCAGTCACACTCCCCCTTCACCCTCTGGGCACGGGCACCTGTCTGCTGGGACAAAATGGGAGCCAGGAGATGCTGCAGGTGAGGGGATTCTGGCTGGGCAGCCCACGACTCCAACTCTGCATTCTCAATTTCCCTAGAAACAGAACACTTTCTTACTCCTAAAGATCAAAGTAGTTTGGTCAGCCTACCAAGTTTAGGTAGGCGGTGCTCAGGGAACCCTATGGGATAGCAGGAATCAAAGCTGGGTTGGCCACGTGCCAGTCAAACTCCTCTCCAGCTGTCACTCCAGCCCCCTTTCCAACATTTAAAGCCCATTCCAGGTGACCTTAGTAGCTTGGTCAGCCTACCAAGTTTGTCTATGTAAATGGACCTTTCAAATTCCTTTTTTCAAATTCAATTTATCTTTCTGAAAACTCTGGACAACCAGGTCCTTAATCCCCCAGACTGCAGGGACCTTGGTGCAAGATGGATGAAACTTGTCTCTAGTTGGCTTGTCTGTGTCCGTTTTGCTTTGCTTCTGCAGGAAAGGGGAGGGGAAGGCAAGCTTCATCCCCGACAGAGGAAGTGCCATATGCAGTCAGTCAGCCAGTGCTTCCTTTGACTGGGTTTCAGCTGGATTTCTGTTCCCAGGCTAGCGGAAGGTGGTGGTCAAAGCACTCACAATCCGCATGGAGGCCTGAGAGGATGGAATGATATGTTGCGCAACAAAATGCAAGCACACTGTGGCGTAAAATTGGCTTAAGAACAGCTTGTGAGTTTGTTACATGAAATGGATCCAAAGGCTTCTGACAGCAATATCTGATAGAGATAGCACCTGGAATGGGCTTTAAATGTTGGAAAGGGGGCTGGAGTGACAGCTGGAGAGGAGTTTGACTGGCACGTGGCCAACCCAGCTTTGATCCCTGCTATCCCATAGGGTTCCCTGAACACTGCCAGGAGTAACTCCTGAGTACAGAGGCAGGAGTAACCCCTGTGACCCAAAATAAAAATTGGAAGGGTGTCAGAGAGATGGTACCCAAAGAAAGATGCTTGCCTTGCATGAGGCTGTTCAGTCAGGTTCTCCAAGCACCGCCTGGTGTCAATTCTGAACACGGAGGAGGAGTCTGTTGGGCAACCCTGGATGTGCCCACTTAAAAAATAAAAAGGTAAGATAAGAGCTACAGTGAGTGTCCCTGATGTGAAGCTGGAAGGTCCTGTGGTCTTGCCAGAAATAAAACCTGGCTCTGAAATCCTTCGCTGAGTGCCTGCCTTGCCTTCCTGAAGGGGAGCTGAGGTTAATCCTGGGGACAAAGCGGATTCAGGGCACCAGTTGCTGACTTGCTCCAGCCTGAAGCTAGAGGATGCTGCAACCCACATAGCTGTTTTCCTCCTTTCTCATCCTGCCCTGGGTATTTTGCTTTTCTCAAGTTCATCCTCAAGCCCCTTCCATGCATGTTGGCTTCTTGGGTTCTGCTTCCATGTGAACATGGTCAGCGTTGGGCACCTAAAACTACTCCAGGTCAGTCTGATTTGGTTCTTTGACAAATTTCAAGGAAAATAGGGTGTGTTACAGATGCAGGGGCATGCAAGAGTCTCATCAAATAAGTGTGAGAGCCACCCCAGCTTGCACCTGGCCGTATCCTCACAGCCACTGGGAAATCTGAAAGGGATGCTCCTGGATGAGACCGAGCTGTTGTTCTGCTCTTTCTACAAGGAAATCATGCCTTCAATCAGATCATTTCCCACAGAGCTGGGGACAGCCCTAAAACTGGTGGCCTTGTGGGCTGGGGACAGGGCAGGCATGTTGCTGGCTGAAGTTAAGGGACTCTTTGATGTGAAGACACTTGAAGTTCGATACTCAAATGTTGAATTCGGTGCTTCATTGTGAGAGGCCAGCTTCAAGCCTTCAGGGATTAGGGTAGCTTGTCCTTAGTCCATGAGAAATCAAAGATCTCCTGACAAGATCTGACTGCAGTGAAATAGTGGACCTAGGGAAGCACTTGGGGGGTTCCTGCTCACTGGTGGCTTGAGATGAGAAAGGCTGGTTCCAGACCAAGCCCCCCTGAAGGATGCAGGGGAGGCGGAAGTGATGGCAATGGGTCTCTGTTCGCGATTCCCAGGTTCTTCAACATTTCCAAGAATGAGAATATTGAGTAATAGTATAGGACTGAATATCTCTAAGTTCCTCCCAAATGGGAGGGGGCTCCTTTTCCTTTCACTTTCCAGTAAACTTTTGACTGTCCAACACTTAGTCTGAGTTAGCTATGGCTCTTTTGCCCATCTGCCTCAGGTATTGTTCACTATCTCGCCTAAGCTCTAGGGCAGGATTTTATAATCATTTGTTACCTCCCTACTTATCAGACAAACAGGAATTTACAGGAAGTGAAAAAAATGTTGAATGGGCCAGCGAGAAACAGGACTGCCCACAGCAGCTGGCACAGTAAATTGAGGCTTCTTCCTCTTTCCAGGTTGGATTCTGGCATCAGAATCTCTGACTCGGAAAGGACCTCCTGAGAAGAGGTTAGAATCCATTTCCAGATTCTTCACTGCTCGCCCTCACCATGCCCATTGCTTTCAGGGTGCCCAGGGAGACTAAAGTTGGGGGAGTATTTGCTGCCATGCAGGTGGTGAAAAGCTGAGAAACTGATGTGGTAGCCCAGGAAAACAATAGTTCCTGTGTGTTATTGCCCGTCTCCCCAGCATAGTGGGTAATAAGACAGTGTGGTATTGGTATAGAAACAGACCCGTAGACCTATGGAATAGAACTGAGTATCCTGAAACGCACTCCACAAATACACAACCACTTAATCTTCAATAAAGGAGCAAAAAATATTAAGTGGAGCAAAGAAAGCCTCTTCAACAAATGGTGCTGGGAAAACTGGGCAGCTACGTGTAAAGAAATGAACTTAGACCTCCTTCTAACGCCATGCACAAAAGTCAGATCAAAATGGATTCTAGATCTCGACATCAGACATGAATCTATAAGGTACATTGAAGAAAACATAGGAGAAACGCTCTATGACATCGAAACGAAAAGTATCTTTAAAGACGACACACCACTGACCAAGCAAATGGAAGCAATGATAAACAAATGGGATTATAAATTGAAAGCTTCGCACCTCGACGGGACCGAAACCGAGGGAAAGGATATTCACCCAATACCCATCTGACAAGGGGTTAATATCCAGGATATATCAGGCATTGGTAGCACTCCACAAGAAGAAAACAGCCAACCCCATCAAAAAATGGGGAGAAGAAATTAACAGAAGCTTCCAAAAAAGAAGAAATTCGAATGGCCAAAAGGCATATGAAAAAGTGCTCTTCATCTTTAATCATCAGGGAGATGCAAATCAAAACAACAATGAGGTACCATCTCACCCCACAGAGACTGGCACACATCCAAAAGAGCAAGAACAACCGGTGCTGGCGTGGATGTGGGGAAAAAGGGACTCTCATCCACTGCTGGTGGGAGTGCCGACTGGTCCAGCCCTTTTGGAAAACAATATGGGCATTCCTCCGAAAGCTAGATATTGAGCTCCCATTTGATCCGGCAATAGCACTCCTGGGAATATACCCTAGAGACCGAAAAACACACAGCAGAAACACTATCTGTACTTCTTTATTCATCTCTGCGCTATTCACTATAGCTAGAATCTGGAAACAACCTAAATGCCCGAGAACGGAGGACTGGCTACAGAAACTGTGGTTCATCTACACTATGGAATACTATGCGGCTGTCAGAAAAGATGAAATTATGAAATTTACCTGCAAATGGATGGACTATCATGCTGAGTGAAATTTAGTCAGAAGGAAAAGGACAGATAAAGAGACTTAAGTGATAAACTCTAAATATCTGCAGGGCTAGCCACAATGTGTAAAATAAGAGGGAGAGAGATGCAGAGACAGAGAGAGATAAAGAGAGGAAACTGGGGTACCTGCTATTAAGGGGGCCTGGGGGGGGGGGGGAGGGGTACATTGGTGGTGGAAATGGGGCACTGGTGGAGGGATGGGTTCTGGAATACTGTATTACCAAGAACCAATTATGAACACCTTTGTAATTGTATGTTTCACGGTGGTATAATAAAAAAATTAAAAAAAAATAAAAAAAAATAAAGTGGGGGATGAACCCCTTAAATGGGCTGAGGCCTGAGGAAGCTCCACCTCCTCATGTGCCTGCAGTGTTTCCCCAGAAACAAACCCAGGATAGAAGTGTGTTGTTCTGGGGCCGGAGCGATGCCCAGCGGGTAGGGCGTTTGCCTTGCACGGCCGGCCTGGCCGCCCGGGTTCGATCCCCCGGCGCCCCATATGGTCCCCCCGAGCACCGCAGGAGTAATTCCGAGGCAGAGCCAGGAGTAACCCCCTGAGTATTGCCGGTGTGACCCAAAAAGCCAAAAACATAAAAAAAAAAAAAAAGTGTGTTGTTCAAGGTCAGTCCTTATCCCCTTAGGGAGCTCCAGCAAGAAGCTTATTCAGAGAGCATTCCCCTCCTTCTAAACACCCTCCCCCACCTCTGGAAGTTTTGGAGAAAAGATCTTTCAAAACCAACTTAGCCAAATCAAGCACTGAGAGATAGTACAGCAGGTAGGACATCTGCCTTGCACCCCATACAGTCCTCCGAGGCTGCAGGAGGAGTGATTCCTGAGCTAGGAGTCAACTCTGAGTATGGCAGGCATGACCCCCCAAATGAAAAAGATGTAAAAAAGGCACCAACTCTCAGCTGGGGTTACATGTTCTGTTCCTGAAGTGGGCTCTATCCGCTCTGAGAGGCCTGTATCCCCTCACACGCTCCCTTTCCTTCCCTTTTCATGAACTGTCTTGGGTCCCCTATTCTGAAATTTCTTTCTGTGAGAACAAGCAGAGGCCAGCCCCTTGGCCAGACCTTCCTCACCACACCCCTCCCTCTACCCCCTCCCCCCAAAAAAACAGTTCATTCCAGCCTCATGCTCCAGTTCTGCTTGTAAAATGGGGAAGTGATCAAATTGGTGGTTAGAAGTAGCTTCAAGAACTTTTCACCCAAGAGGATTCTGGTCAATTCAGTGCGCTGGCAGTGAGCCCGGGTGTGTCTTCAGAGGACCAGTTGACAAACACTGTGCTTGGCACTCCAACTGCAAAGAGGAAGGGAAGTGAGAGTAGTTGCTCTGGACCAGACTCCTCCCCAGAAATGGCAGAAACCATCTCCCCTGCCAAGCTTCTCCAGTTGTTTTGTGCCTGTGTCTTTTGTGCCAGTGTCTCGGGGATTCTTACCTGAATGAGAATGGATGTTGGAGTGTTGTATGTTACTAATAGTGCGAAAAGATGACTTTTCTCTGCTGGTGGGGTCTGAAGAATTGAATGAAAGATTTGCATACAAAACTCAGAAGACTGAAAGTTTATTGTACAGAAATGGTACATGGCTCCAGGTCCCTCCCCAGTTGCCCAGGTCTCTCTTTTACCAGTGAATGATGTCACCAGTCCTGACCCTGATGCTGCCAGTCCAGTGACCGATTTCTCTGTCCTGTCCCATATGGTCTACTTGCCTCCTGTGAACGATGGTCAGGTCCTATCCTTGCATCTCTCTCTGTCCTATGTCTGCTTTCCCAGTCTCCAGCCATGGCCACATGCATACATGGGCAAGATCACTGCTCTGTACCTGTCACTGGGCCTCCCAACTATACCCCAGCAGTTCCTGGCATCCTGTCCCAGCTTTCCTAGTCTCCAGTCATGGCCATGTGGGCAAGACTCCTGTGCTCAATACCTTGCCACTACCTGGGTTTCCAAGCCCTGCCTGTATCTGCCCCTGGGTGGCCCACCTGTACTGGGTCCCTTGTCTGGGGCTGTGTGTGCCACCCTACCTGATCTGGGAGAGAGTCGGAGAGACAGAAGAGGGGATGGGGGGGTGAGAGAGAAGTGGGGGAGAGGAAATGGGGCTTCCTTTTATCTGTAGCTAAATCCCACCCTAGCCATTCCAGTCTACATTCTGATTGGCTACCTGTTCTGGGGCAGAGATTTAAAGTGACTGCCTTATAAACAGAAATAATTAGTTGGGGGGTGGGGATTACACAGAGATGCTCTGAATTTACTCCTGGCTCTGTGCTTAGGTATCATTTCTGGCATGGTGCTCTGGGGTCCATATGTGGCTCTGGAGAATGAACCCAGGTGGGTGGCATGCCAGGTGGGCACCTTAACCCCTGTGCTGCTTGTCTAAAAATTGTTTAACCTTGGGCTTCTACTCAAAGTTGTTCATGGTAATTACTTGGAGACATTCAATATTCAACCCCAACTCTATTGCCATTTTAACTTCAAACCACTATTTCAATTTTCCCAACCACCCCTTAAGCCTGTTTAAAATAAGGTTGAGCCCTGTCAACTCTGCTTGAGAATGAGTCTGTCCTCTGGGCTGGAGGTAGGATGCTCTCTGCTGACTTAATCCCTTTCCACACCAGTGATGTTTGCAGGCCCTCTTGTTTCAGCCCTGGCCCTCCAGTTTTCCAAGCTCTTGTTGAAAGAGGCTTTTCTCTGCGTTGTCAGCACTTAATCCTTAAATGTTTGTCTGTGTGGGCTTATGTCTGTGTTCTCTCAGCACTAGATTCTGGATAAAGGTAAACTTGGTTATCATCTTGTTCTTCCCAGCCCAGGATTCAGTGGCTCTGGGAGGACATACTCATGTTTAAGGGTGTGACCTATGGAGGTGAATAAAGGAGGCAGGAAAGTGGTGGGGGAGTCCTGTAAAACTCCAGCTCCTTGCTTGAGCCCCTGTAAGGCTTCGGAGAGCATCATGCAGACCTCACCCTTGATCAGATGCTGTTTCTGAACCACATCAGGTGGTGTTTGGGACTTGGTTCTTGTCCACAGCAGCATCCCTGAGCACAGAGACAAGACTGAGATAAGACACTTGCCTTGCAAGAGAGCCTTTCGGGCCTAAAAGCACTCAAGGACATTCGTCTTGATGTGTCTCTTAGCCCGAGAGACAACACAGTAGAGCTGGAACTCTGTATGACTGAAACTCAAACATGAACATCTTGTAATTTTATACCACAGTGGTATAATACAATATTTTTTTTAAAAAAGAGACAACACAGTAGGGTTGGGTCCCTGACACCACATAGGGACCCTTAAGCCCCTCCAGGAGTGATACCTGAATGCAGAGCCAGGAGGAAGTCCTGAGCACCACAGGCGTGACACGAAAACTAAAAGATGAGAGCCTTTAGGTGCTGGGGGAAGGTGGTCCCTGGCGCAGCTGTCTGGGTGCCCTCTACTCTGGATCCTGCTGCCTGGGTGCCCTCTACTCTGGATCCTCTAAGTGGGACTACATGGCGTTCAGCCTTGTAACTGCTTCCATGCGCCTTCCATAGTTAGTGCTCACACAGGCTGACTTGGAAGCCGCCCCGCGCCTGTTTGCATGTGAATGTGAGTGCCTCAAGCTTGCATTTCATGTCCGAGCTTTGCATTCATGCCGAGCTTAAGTTGCAGGCGGCCGGAGACGCACTGCTATCCATCCCAGTGACCCCTAAAGCAGCTGGAAAGCGCCAAGGAGTCATGGGACCACAGCTGTGCCTTGAGCCACGTTTTTCCAGCCCTGAATTTCTCCCTGCTCTGTTGAGGACCCCTCGGTCCCACGCCCGCCCAGCCTCTGCATGTTTCACGCACTCTCACCAGGAGCACGGGAAGCTACCTTCCTTGCCCACTGTACTCCTTGCATTTTAGGCCTATAGGAGCAAGGCTGTGGCAACACGCAATCTCCAACCTGAAGACGGGGGGTTGGTTAGGGGAGTTGCTAATCGAAGCTCAGTGTCACGGGGAGCAGGTTTGTGAAAACAACTTGAGAGTGAGCCTGCACAAAGTGGTATCCCAGGGGGCCTTGGCTTTTCAAGCTACCACTTGCATGCAAGCCCCCCAGGGGAGTTGCAGAAACGGACTTGGGTGAGATTCCAGAGCTGCAGGGACCCTTCAGCAATGCACACAGCTGCCGCCACCCAGCGGCCACACTGAGGAGTAGGACATGTCAGGGAGTGAGGGCCAGCATCTTGCCAAGGTCCTAAGGAGATGACGGGACTCTGCTGAAGAGATGTTTCTGCTGAGCATTTCCTCACCTGGGCTCAGAGAAGCCAGGTCAGGGGCCAGATTTGCATCGAGTTTCAGCATGATCTTCACTACCTGTGTCTGAACAGTGACATGAGGGTCAATAGGACTTGGCGCAAGTTTTTTCTGTTTTAAAAAATTTATTTTATTTAAAAAAAAAATTTTTTAAAAATTTTTTTTTTTTTATATATATTTTTTTTTTAGAACATAATGGGGAACTGGAGCGATAACAAAGCAGGTAGGACATTTGCCTCTGCACGCGGCCAACCTATGTTCCCAGGCACTGCCGGCAGTAATTCCTGAGGAGCCAGGAGTAACCCCTGAGCATCGCTGGGTGTGACTCACAAAGCAAAAAAAAAAAAAAAAAGGAACTGAAGAATGAAAATGGACAAACCTAAAAGTTGGGACATTTAATTGCTGACAGGAAGTGTGATAGGGAATCGAAGTCTGACCAGAGCCTGCTCCGCAGAGCCAGCGTCCAGAGGAGCCAGTTAAGCCCGAAAAATGACTTTTGTGAGCATGTGAACCTAATATGATGCAGGTGCTGTTTATAGGAAATGACACTGGTCTAGAATTTTTGCAAACAGTTCCAGGCCTGTATTTACTGTTGTAAATGTCACTTTGTTAGGGGCTTCATTGTTCTCTGCGAAGGTTTCTGGTTATTAAATCTGTAACTTTTTAGATTCTAAGGTTGGAAGGATTTCTACGATAAAAGAAGCACTGGATGTATGAAACTTCCTAACAGCGTTTTTGAGGTGTGTGGTTAGCTGGGAAGCTCCACTTGTACTATCAAAAGCCCTGTGCTCCTGTAGCTGCACCACACTGCTAGGGCAGAGTGTTCTTTAGTAAGTTTAGATATTGGAAACCCAGACTGCTGGTCTTTCCCATCACACAAGTGGGCTCCTTACAAGAGCAACTGCCATCCTCCTTGCGTGTGCAGCCAAGACCCCGTGTGGGGGGCCATCACGAGAGGTTAGAACCCCCTCCTCCCCTTGCTGTATGCACACACAGCAAGGCAGGTGGAAGTACTTCAAGGCCCCCACCCATGTATGGGCAGCGTGGGGGTGAGGCAATTCATGGGGTTGGGGTGTCAGTAGCTGTCCCCCGAACCCATCAGCACCAAAGTCCCTGCGGACATGCAGTGTTAGAACTCAAATCTGTCCTGGCTGCCCAACACTGCCACTGTAACAAGGACCTTATCTGCGACAGTCTCAAGTGTCACCAGCAGGGCACTAATAATGGCGTGGGACAGAAGTGACTCTCCAAAGACGGAGCCAAGTATTCCATGGTGGACATACAGGGACTCCAAGGAAAAATGGAGATAATGCAATTAGCTGCTATGGAGATGGTATCGTATGAGTGAAGTTAGCAAGAAGTAGTCAAGGGGATGAAGCAGAATTGAGAGGGACAGCATGGACCAGAGCCAGTGAGAATGGCTGATCTACAGAATTGAGCGAATGGAGAATGGGTTTGTTTGCGGGAACTTGGTGGGGATGAAATCCTAGTAGGAATGGCTTTGTGTATCTTGGTGCTTCAAAGAGAAGATAGACAAAAACAAACGACTCCAAAGAAGGGCTGCATAACAAAAACATGCCGGGCCAGCAAGTGGAGAAAATTTTTTTTTTTTTTAGTGGCTTTATTTAACAAAAGTTTAGGCCAACTTCTCTACCTACATACAAGCGTGTTTCACAACCAGAGCAGAAGACACATCAGCTGCTGGTGCAGGGAGAAGCGGACGCTCCAGTGGGTCCTGCAATGTTCTCCCTGCTCCTGACGACGCCGACAGGCTCACACAGGAACCCGAACTCCAGGGACAGGCCTCTGTGTTGATGGGAGGCTTGTCCAGTGTCCTCTGGAAACGCTTTCAAGGGTTAATACACTGTTCAGATCTGTCGACAGCAAAAGAGCCCGGGGTGGGGGCCTGGGCGCTCATAAATATTTTGCACTCGGGATAGAAATCTGAGCAAAATATAATTAGTGTTTACTTTGAGTCTTTAAAAAAAAGTTCACTCTGTCATATCATAAATATAACAAGCTCATCTACTTTCTGAACCCCAAAGTTAAACAAAAAAAATTCTACTTTAGAAAATAAGTGTAAAATAACTTTATTAGTATTTAGCAGTATTTCTGCTGTTAATAAAACTCAAGTCCTTCAAAATCAAGATAAGGAAAAGCACACACATTCAACACAGCGCTGTTCCCGCCTTCTCAAACTGTTAGAGACAAGCGTTCACACCATAACACTGACCTATCTGCTAACAAAAGCTACTTGTTGAGGGTCTTAGAAAGCCAGCTCGCCTTTGCTTTCTCCATTGTAAAACAAAACCAAATCAAACAAAACTTCCAAGAGGTCTCTTTAGTTCTCAAAAAAAATAGTCTTAAGTTCTGAGTATCCTCAGAAGACTGGCTACTTGGTCTACTCATAGAAGTTTGCTGTGGTAAGTACACAGGCTGAGTTTACATTAATACTCGAGTAATACTTGATGCGGCCAAATGTCAACAGTCCATGCTGGCAGGTAACACTGACCTCATTTCATGGTCAAGGTCATCTCTCCCAGAAGGTCATTCGTGGGCCCTAACTCTCAGGACAGATGGTGCTAAACAGAGGTTCTGAGGGAGCAAATGCCCTACCCTGCTCTCGGAGGGCCACACAACATGCCCTAGTAAACTCCATGCTCTTCTCGACCTGGGGAGGTGGCACTAGAATTGGGTATCAACAGGCACCAACCAGAAATGCCCACTGTGAACTCAATACTCATAATGAAAACATTGGGCAGGGCCACTCCTCTGGATCGTTCCCCAAGTCGGACCCTTGACTGAAGTGTGCTTTCATCTGCTAAGAATGAGATCAGACCATTATAAAAAAAATCTATGTTCAAAATAAATTACTTCTAGAATATAAAAAATTGTGTTTTTCAGCCTGTGTAATTTCTTTATAAAATAGGAAATCAGAAAAATTAGCTAGTTTTCATATGGTAAAAAAAAGTAGGTGTACACACACAGACACACATATATTTTATGAAGCCAGGTTTCAAATTTCAAAATTATAACCAGTTAATCACCCTGACGGTGTGCGAAACGCTGACGGCAATGCTGAGAAGCAACTGAGTGACAACTCCACCTAGGATGCCCCCTTAGATCCGCCACGAACTCCCGCGTGTGAAAATCTAGTGGGAATATGGCACTCGCAGAGCAGTCTGACTGGAGACTGTAGATGCCACAGCCCGTCAGCCAGCTATGGGCACTGTGCGACAAGGTTTAGGAAGGAGCAGTTCCTGCAGATGTGAATTGGGCTGTTCTGTGGTCGTGCTGGGCTACACTGCATTTGCCATACAACAAACCCTTCTCCTGGTGCCCACGAGGGGCTGCAGAGACCCAGTACCCAGCGCACACCTACTGGCAGAGAGGGAGCCTGGAGGGGACACCCAGGGAACCGTTATCCTGGGGAAGGGGAGTCATAGGAAAGACCAGATTTTGGCTAAGTGACTTCAGAAGCGGGTCATCACAGATGAAAACTGGGCACATCCCCACGAACTTGGCCAAGAAGAGGGGAAGGGGTTTTGTTTCCATCTGGTGGATTCCAGCTTGATTCGAAGTATTTTCAGGAGGGGATACCATAAGGGGGCCTCAAAGGCACAAAAAGAAAGGTCAGGGAAGCTGTCAAGAGGGGTCTGCTAAAACCAAAAACAAATACATTAGGGCGAGCAGGCGATGAACAGGGGAGCAGCCCAGGGTCCCCCAGGGTCCCCCAAATGATGAGAAGAGCCTGCAGCATCACCTGCTTTGCCTCCATTATCCCTAGGACTGCCCCCGATCAGGGGTGCCTAGAGAGGAACCTGTGTTGCCCTCTGAACAGGAGTGAGGGGTGAACATAAGACTGGACTAGTCATAGGTCAACTTCTCCCACAAGAAGGATTAAGGGCGGGAACAAAACACCAACAGACTTCAATGCTTTCCCCCAATACCTGCTACTAAAGCAGTGAATTCAGGCAATGCCTTGAAATCATTCTTCACAAATGGGCATCACGAGCTTGGGTGTGCGTGAAAGAACACAAACAGCCTGAGACAGGGTGAGGGACTATGAGGAAGGCCACCACTCTGGGGCCAAGTTTCCGGCTCTTGGACACAACACGTCACTTCTGTATTATGCACTCAAGGAGTTAAAGCCAAAACAAAGGCAAGGTGTACCTGGAACATGGGATCTATCCACCCAGGAACCTGTGAGTGACATGCTCGGCCCCCTTGGAGGGGAGCCCCAAAGATCTGCATGGATGCGGGTGCCCAGGAAAAGAAACCAAGTCCGCTCACGGCTCTGCTGAAAATGGTATCCTACAGGTGTATACAGACCAACCTGGGGGCTGCTACAGCTCCCAGGGGAAGGTCGGCCACCATTCCCGCAAAGGAGACTCCTGGCTCAAGGCCCTCCCTGCCACCGGCGATGGAGACTGAACGGGCTCTATTCCCACAGTCACCATTTCTCCTCCTGAGTCAGGGTGCGGTCTGAAGAGTGCAGGAGAAACACAAAACACGCTATCCAGAGGCATCTCAGAGAGAAGGCAGGACCCGAGGGACTGCGGTGGCCTATTTGCCCTTGGAGGAGAGGACGTCCCAGTCGCGGTGGCCTCGATCAGGTGCCGCTGGCCATGGCTCATCCACTCCTCCTGGTCCTCATAGAGGCGCCCACAGAACCAGCACTTGAACAGGCACTGGGCTGAATCGTCGGGCAGGGCATCCACCACCTGGTAGTTGTTCTTGTGGACCTTCTTCAGCTTCATCTTCAGCATCATCTGCCTCTTGATCTGATTGGCCTCCTCAGCGTTCTGGTAGGTGAGACGCACGTGGCGGCGGCGGATGCCCAGCTGGCACCGGGTGCGCTCTGACAGCACCACCTTGAGCACGTTGCCCTTGTACTTGTTGATGACCTTCATCACATTGGTCACCTCTGGTGAGTCCACGTCTGGGTGGTTGAGGACGATCACAGGCTGGTTCCGGCGTGGGCACTTGATCAGCTGGTTGGGTCTGGCGGCCACGAGCCGCAGCTGCCGAGCCACCTGGAAGATGGATGGGTCCTTGAGGCAGCGGCCTAGCTCTGCCTGCCCGTGGCCCTTCTTTTTGCCGCCGGCATTTCCTTGCCGGCTCTTGCTCTTGCTCAGGGTGAGGCTCCTGGAGAGCAGCTTCCGGTGCCTGCCTGAATCCCCAAACCTTGTGGCCCGTGGTAAAGGGCCCCATTCCTTCTCGGGCGACGCCACACATGGCGCTCTCTTTTCGGGGTTTTGGCCGGAGAGTCGTGTCAGGGGTTGGGGCCAGGCCTCCTAGTCTGCCCTCGCTCATCAGACACAAAGGGTCTGTGTCTATCTGTCGTGCTGGGCGCAAGGACACCAGCTGGCTGGACTGGGCCTCACCATGGGGCACAGTGCCCTGGGGGTCACAGGTGGCCTCGACCATGTGTGCATCCTTGGAGGAATTCAGGATTCTTGATGTTCTCCCCTCTAGGGGCCAATGCTGGTGTGGCGGCGTGAGCCCTCCTGCCCCCTCTGCCTTCGGTTTTGCCGCTGCTGCCTGTGGCAGAGGCAGACTGGGGATGTGCCTGTGGGCGAGGAGCCGGGGCCTCAACAGCACGCTCATCCTGAGGGTCTGGGGGAGAGGCTGAGGCGTAACTGGGGCCTGCCACCGACGTGCAGATCTCCCGCCTCTCCTCGGGCATGGGCCCTGCAGTGTGGCGACTCATGCCACTGGTGGCCAGGGCGTGCGCCGCCACAGGACTCGATGAGCTTTGCGATCTTCCTGCGCAGCAGCTCCACTGACTTCACCTTAGCTGTGGCGCTGTTCCACCGGATGCCCTCGGGGACATCCTCGGACCCTGAGCTCAAAGAAAAGACGGAGGAGATGACTGGACCCTCGACACTCTCAGGCGTCCTCTCGGCAGTGGTCAGCTCCAGAGGCTTGTCCCCAGGCTCTTGGGGCGCACTGGGCCCTTCTCCTGCCAGGCTGATCTGTAAATACTCACTCTGGTACGGAGGAGCCGGGCCTGCACTGCTGGGCTCCACTAGGCAGTCCTTCAGCTTCCGGCCAAGGGGGCACTCTTCCCGGGAACACTGAACTTTCTCCGGGACTCTAGGTCTGCCTTATTTCTCCGGGACTCTAGGTCGGCCTTATTTCGGGGCAATGGGCGCTGATCGCTGGAGAAGGGCAAGGCCAGGGGCGTGCTGAGAGGCAACAGGCGCTTTGAGTCTCGGGCTAAGTGCTGCCGTTCCTCACTCAGGGCAGCACCTTGATAAGGGAAAGGGCCAGGGGCCGCGCCCAGTCCGCAGAAAACACTGTTTTTCACCATGGAGGGTGGGGGAAGGGGCCTCTTAAGGCCAGGGAGGGAAGAGAAGCTTGATAGGGGCAAAGGGCACTTCTCTCCTGCATCTCCTCGGTGGCCGTGGGGGCTCGCTGGGGCTGTGCACGTCCGGATGGGACATGAGGAGGTCACAGGAGCGCAGCCACTTGATGCCCCTGATGTGCTTCTGCAGGGATGTGGGGAGGTTCTTCATGCCTGCTGCCAGCCTCTCTATGCGGCCATCGCCCCAGGGGCTCTGGGGGGCTCTTGCGGGCCACCCTTTCCAGGGTCACAAGGCCCTTTCTCCTTGAGCCCCCTGCTCGCCGCTGACCTCCGTGTCGCCGGACCTGCCCTCCAGACTGTTGTTCTCCTCTAGAGGGAAGAGCTTTAGAAGCACCTGCTGGGTCCCGTTGACCACCTTCACGTCCATGAGCTGGGCCAGGCAGTTGGCAGGCACCACCAACTCGGAGGGCGCCACCACGGTCAGGGGCATCCCAGGCTGCAGGGGCTCGCGTGCAGGAGACAACACCTCCACTTCTACGCTCTTATTCTCGAACAGGGGTACTCCGTTGGGCTCCGCCGGCCCAGCCGCTTGGGGACACATACCAAGTCCTTCTGGAAGTCCTCAGGGTCTGGCAGCCACGTGACCCCACGTGCCCGGTCCTTCCGGGGATGGACGGGGAACCTGGAGAGGGCCTCGGACAGGCCACCGGGCAGTGCTTCCCTCCTCGGTGCCCCCCCAGGGGCTTGCCCAGTTCTGGGTAGGGTTTGGTGGCACCCGCCGCTTCACTTCCAGCTTGGTAGGGGTCCCAGTGGCGGCGGCCGCCTGCCCGCTCATGGACACGCTTCCGGTGCTTGACGATGTAGTCATTGCGGACGGCGCCATAGTCGCAGTACTCACACTGGTAGGGAAGATGCCCGTGTGCTTGACCAGGTGCCGCTGGAACTCGCCCTTGGTGTAGGAGACATAGCTGCAGTGTGAGCAGATGAAGCGGATCTCGTCGTGCTGCGTGATGTGCTTCTTGTACTGCAGTGGGTCCTTGGTGGAGAAGCGGCATTTGTCGCAGTAGTATTTGCCCGGCTTGAAGTTCCGTACCTTGAACTTGTTGGTGCTTGCACTGGCCAGTTGGGCTGGGTTGCCCGGAGGCCACTGGGGCTCCCAAAAGGGAAAGGGCCCCGCTCAGGGTGCACTGAAAGCAGATGTACTTGTCTGCCCTCTGGGTCTTCTTTAGCTCGTGAATGGGGGGGTCTCCTGCACGCTATGGCACTTGGCGCAGGTGGCAAGGGTGGTCAGGCTGGCCTCGGCCTCTGGGTATACCAGCCCAGGGAGGCTCAGGCCTCTGGGCTCGAGCCAGGCGGTGGGCACCCAGTGGCTTGGGTGACATGGTAACCGGGTGGCACATGTCACTGGTGTGTGCACTGTAAAGCTGCTGCCCCACGTCCTTCATCTTCTTGATCTGCATTACCGGAGAGTCCATGAGGAGTCCAGGTATCTTTACATGGCCCGTGCCTCGGGCGGCGGCCTTCCAGTCCTCATTCCCGGGAGCGTGTGGGGTGGCCGTTGGCTTCCACCAGAGGGTAGGGGAGACCCCCACCAGTGTGACTGCTGTAGTTCACAGATGCTATGGGATCACTGGAGAGAGAGGGGTGGGGGAGTAGGTCAGAATGGCAGCCAACAACAGATTCCCCAAGTCTTGGTGGGACCACAGAGTGACAGGTTGATGTTTTACCCACTCAAAATGGCTAAACCTGTCATCCAACAAAGTTCCCACAGCTTAATCTACTAACATGTTCTTAAGCCAAGGTTGATTCTAATGAGATCTAATGAGCTCTAATGAGATCTCTCCTATGTAAACACTGATAGAGGGTGTGGCAGTTACAGAAGTCACCTTGACTGTGAATAACTTCTGACTACTTATACATCTACTAAGACTTCTATGTTATCTAGATTGGGCACAGCTTCTCTTTATATCCACTGCACCCAGTGTGGGACAGTTAAGATTATAGGAAGGATCATACTAGTTTGCCCTCACACGGGCGAGTGTGACCCCTTTCAGTATACGAAGAACAAGATACTCAGAATAACCCTGGTGCAGATAATAAATAAGAAGGACCTTGTGGGTCCTTCTTAATCACCTAGAGATTATATGAAGCCCATAAATTAAGATGTATTACTTTATAACAGCCCCCTCTCTCCAGTGTTTTCCATAAGAGATAATCTCAGAGAAAGGGATTAGTCCTTAGCAGTAGCCTTTTTTATACCTATAAAAGGGTGTAGCACCACCCTTCTACAAGCTGTTTAGGGTTCTTTGTTGACAGGACCCTCCCTGTTAACAGATAGGATTACTTTGGTGTATATAAGGGGACTGACTTGAGGCACTTCCCTTTTTTCTTTCCCTTCTTTTTTCTTCCTAAGTTCTGACCAGAGCTAGAGTTCTTTCATTCTATTGGATTGCAGTGGTAGAGCTTTTGTACTATTAAAAGTCTTTTTTTGGAACTGCGCTAGACTCTTCTATGTAAACAATGATAGAGTTTACATAGATGAATTTTCATCCGTTCACCAACCAGCCTCGGAGGAAGAAGAGAACTTCTATCTGATAATGTTGGGGACCCCAGCGGCTCCCTGACTACAGGTCACTACAGGATGCAGCAAAGACCATCCCACGACACCAGTCTTCTGCAGAGGGGGACCCTACACTCCTGGTGGAGTGGTACCACCACACCTAGCTACCACCACACCACAATGGGTTCTGCCGGGTTCTGCTGGTTCACTTATGTAGACTTCCAGTGTGACACTGTGTCGGGGAGCCACATGGGTCCACAACAGTATCAAGGAACAAGTTCCCTTTTATCTCAAGAACTGGAGTCTCACACAGCCTGAGTTCAGAGCAGTTCCAATAGGCTTTAACTAATCACCAATAATTAAACAAGCTCTGCTGCTACAATCTAAGATAATGGGATTTCCCATACCTCTAGCTGTTGGCTAGACCTCAGACTGTGCACTGGCCCAGGTCTCCCACCAAACTGGATTTCTTTTGCCCAAGTCAGTCCCTCTGTATATCCCAAAGCCAAAATCCTTTCTTCAGGGTGGGTTGCATCAACAAAGTTCAATGAACCAGCTTTTAGGTGTAAATGTCAGGTGATGCCACACCTCTGGTTCAGGTCATAAACAAATGATAATGCCAGGGCCTACTCCCTTCCTAGATTATCACTATGTCAAAACATTGGAGAGCAAGCGCCTGGTATAAAGAAATACATCTTAATGTATATTCATGAGGAGAATCATATCATAATTTCAGGCCATGGACTTCATGCAATCTAGCTGGTACCCACAAGGTCCTTCTTATTTCGACTCTGCACCAGGGTCATTCTGAGTGTTCTATTCTGTTTACTGACAGGGTCATGCTTGCTTGCTAGCATGATCCCACCTTTTGATTTGATCTCCTGGTAAATTATGATTGTCCCAAGCTGGGACCAGTGGGTGTTAAGAGGAATTGTGCCCAATCTAGATAGCATTGAAATCATAGTAGAGATTATAATATTACAAGAGTTATTAATTCAGAGTCAAAATGACTCCTGTAACTGCCACACCCTCTATCAGTGTTTACACAAAAGAGAGCTATCTTTAGCATGAACCCTGGCTTAAAGACATGTAAATGGCTTAAACTGTAAGTAGCTTAAACAGCAAAGATCCAAAGCTAGCTAGGCCGTGTCTTCCAACAGTGCTGTGCTGTCAGTTTTAAAACTTTTCCCTGAAATAGGGAGTGGCCAGGCAAATAAATATGGGACCCTCCACTTTGGACCAATTCCTCTCTCCACCTGGGGCAAGCGGCTGGATCACCACCCAGAAGGGTGAATCGCGGGGTCCTTGTAAAGCTGTCATCCCGTTTGAGTGGGAAACTTCCCGTGACACCAGGCTCTGGCTCTCCTATGCCTCCCCTACAATCCATATGCTGACAAGAAGTGGGGGTTGGGGAAGCCACTGAAGACACTGGAGACCACACGTGCTCTCCCTGCACCTCCCGAGCCTCGCCTGTGCCAGGGACAGCCCTATGTGTTGCCTGTCACTACTTTCCCTCTGAGGGCACAGGAGGGCAGGCGCAGGATCCAAGCAGGGGTGGAGGAGTGAAGGCGTGATGGGGCTGGGGTGGGGGATGTGGGGAAGCGACTTGTGGTGCTTGCAAGGGAGCAGACCCCTGGTGTATGGGCCTGGAGCAAGGAGGGTGTGTGTGTGTGGGGAGGAGGTGAGAGGGGCGGAAGGGAGAAGGACTAGGAGGAGGCTGGTGAGGAGAATCCCAACACAGCCTGGGAGGCCGGGCTGGCTCTGGCCACATTCTCTACCCTCTTCCCGCTGGCCAGAGACACTTCCAGTGCACAAAGATCCTTCTGGTTTGGGAGCTCCTAGAAACCTTTCCTTGAGGACTTAAAATAAAAATGTCTATGTTGGGTTGGAGCGTTAGATAGAATAGTGGCTAAGGTGCTTACCTCACAGGCCACCGGCTCAAGTTCAATCCCCAGCATCCCACGGGGTCTCCTGAGCCAGCTAGGAGGCGATCCCTGCACACAGAGCCAGGCATACCACCATGTGGCCTCCAAACAAAACAAAGCCACTCTTAACCCCGATATCTCGTTTTCTCATGGTTTTACAAGTGCAGGTGACTCCATGCTCTAGGCTCATAGTACACAGTCAGGGGTGCAGGCGTCCCTGTCTAGAGATGTGGCCCCAAGCCCATCTGGACACCTGCATTTTGGGAATCCCTGTCTAGAGACGTTGAGGCCCTCATGCCCGTCTGGTTCTCAGAGGCAGCGTCATCGGGCTGTGCTCTCTGAACAGCAGGTGTGCCAACTTGTCCCTGCAGCACTGCCCTTCCCAACAAGGCTTTTGAGTGGGATGGTTTTACCTCCCTTTGCAAACTGGTCCCAGGGAAAGGGCCAGTTCCAAGATGCCTGGGACATAGTCTGAGCTGGGCTGGCACTTGGGGCATCTGTCAGGCTGAAAGCTGTCCTTGGTGGCAGGGCAGGGGCTGTGGTTTTCTCTCTCCATCTGATGCTTAGAGATTTACCTAGGGAAGGCACTGTGGGCAGGACAGGGCACATGCAGGCTCTGAAGGCACTGAGGAACGTCCGTGGCCAGCACTCCTGGTGTGGGTGACACGCACTCAGGTCACTTGCACTCTGAGACAGGCTTTGTTTTCCAGATGTGCCGGTTGGCTCTGATGGGAGAGAGAAGAGACAGTCAGAACTTGAGCCATCAATCAAGGGCCCTCAAACCTGCCCCCCTGCCCCCACCATCCCCATGAGTCTGGGTGCATGGCTGGGTTCAAGGGGGCCTCCAAGCTCAGTGCAGCACTGCTGGCCCCTGCAGACATAAGCGCCCATGGTCAGACAGTGCCTGCTGGCAGCAGTCACACCTTCCCCTCTTGCCATGGCCAGGCTGTGCCATCCTTCAGAGTGCAGACCCACAGACAATGGGGGGAGGAGGAGGAGGGGAAGGGCTCTGTTCCCACATCTGGATGGGTCTCATGATCACAGTGTAAGTGGATATTCCTGGGTGTCACCCCAGAGGCAGCAACTGAATCTTGGAGTTGGACTTCTGGTGGGAAATCAGCATTGGTGATGTCCTGGTTCAGGGTGCCAGCTACACTTATGCCAGCTTCCTTCCCAAATAGCTTCTGAGCAGCTCCCTGAAATGCCGGGTTTTTTTGGGTTTGCTTTTTTGGGCCACATCCAGTGGTGCTCAGGGATTAATCCTGTCTCTGCAGTCAGGAATTACTGCTGGTGGTGCTCAGGGTACCCTAGAGGATGCTGGGGATCGAACACAGGTTGGCCACGTTACGGCAAGCACCCTACCTATTGTACTATCATTCTGGCCCTGCCCAGGAAACACTTTGCCCAAGGGAAACACTTCTTGGGCAAATTCTTCAAGGCAACGTTTGCACAGTTCCCCTGTAAAGACCTGCCCCATAGCGCTCTATCTCCAGGTCAGTGTCTGCTGCGGCCCTGCCATGAGCCCTCCGAGCAGAGCCATGGGCGCTCCTGAAACACCCAACCCTCTGCTCCCATTCCTGATCCAATCACCTTCACTCCACCTGGCAGCTGTGGCTCCACTCCAACTCCCAGCCTCAGTGCGCGGTGAGGAGAGAGGATGAGGGGGAACAGGGGCAGCAGCAGCAGGAACTTCTCGGCCTGGCACGACTCACCGGCTCTCCCCAGCAACCCTCCAGACTACTCAGGGGGTCTCGGGAGCATCCGTTAGTTCCTGCAACCCTGGTGCCGTCCGCACCCTGGCATTCCCAGCGCTTGCCAACCGCCCAAATTGGGGCTCGTGGAAGGTAGCTGTGTCACCTTCCAGCCCAAATCTTGGGGAAATGTGGGGCTGGTGCTTCTAAAGGGAAGGTGGTCACCACAGAAGGCATCACCACAGAAGGGGCCCTGCAGGCAGGTTCCAAAAAATTTTGATTTATGTGATCCTCCTGCAGGGTCAGCCACTAAGCACCTGGGTGGCCATAGGTGACACTGGGTAGCGAGGTGCGAGGCTGTCCTTGCTGTCACATGTGAGGCAGAAGCCCAAATGTGTGCTTTCCATAACAGAGGGGCTGAGAGCCCCAGCCTGGACACCTGTGTGGCCTGTAGACAAGCTGGCCAGGCCAAGGGGGCCATTGCTGCCTGAGACCACAGCAGCCATACACCTGAGTAATGGCTCCTAGGCCCACTTCCTCCAACTTCCACTCCCGGCTCTTGGCCCCTTGCCCACCCAACCCTGTGGGCAGAACTTCATGTAGCTGACTGCAGGAGGGACACGGGGAAGAGAGGGCAGATGACCAAGGGCTGGACAGAACACCAGCAGATAAGGGATCTCTAGAAGTCCCCCAAAGCTCCCAAAGGACCTTGAGGGTTCAAACATGTTGAACCCTCAAGGTCTTGAAACATCAGCTGCTAACACGGCCTTCAAAATTAGGCACAACCGGCTGCTAACTCTGGGCACAGCAATCAAGATTGTTACAAGTGACCTGTGAAATGCAGAATCCCAATCTGTACTGCCCAAAACTGCCCAGATAATTTTGGGATGGGGGCGGAGCATGCTGTGAGGAAGGGTGTCCACCCACCGCAGCAGCAGCCCTGGGTTTAATAACAGTACTATGGCCACGCTCAAAGATACCAGAGAGCTGTATAGTTACATAGCAACGTTAAGGGAGGGAGGGAGAGAAGAAAGTGCCTGCCATAGCAGCAGGTTGGGAGGGAGGGAAGCGGGGCACATTGAATGTGGGAAATGTGCACTGGTGGTGGGACAGGTGCTGGAACATTGTATGACTGAAACCCAATCACAAACAGCTTTAGCTTTGCAACGGTCTATCTCCCAGTGATTCAATAAAAAACAAAAAAAGAAAGAAAAAGAACCCTGTGAGCTTACAGAAACAGGCCCCATGACGCTGAGGGGTAGAAACCTCCAGAGCTTGTGGAGGTGCCCGCTCATGGCAGCCTTCATGGGGCTGCAGACGCGCACTTTCCATTCTAAATATTCCAACTCTGATTCTCAACACCAGAAGCGCCAAGCTCACAGCATGGCCTCAACAGCTGCGGGCGCCCCAGCAGCTGCGCGGTTCCAACACCACTTCCTGGCCTGGTGGCCCAAGAGGGGGTTTGGGTGGTCCGATTCCTCCCATGGCTGACACAGGGGACAGTGCCTAGCTCACAGGATGGTCCACGAGGACTGAAAGAACTCAAGGGACAATGTACTGCTAAATCTTTCCTAAGCAATGCCTCAGATCACATAGTCCAACAGGCTGCGAGGCAGCTGCCTTTGCTCCCTGAGTCTCATGGTCTTAATCATGTGTGATCTCTCCTTAATGGTAACTTAGCATGTGGAATTGAGTGTTCTTGAGGGGGAGGCACCTTCCTCTGATGCCAGGAGCACTTGGTCACTAAGCTGGTTGGTACCTTGGCGGGGGCCACAGAGGTCGCCTGCTTCTGCACAGCCCTGGGGCCAAGCCCAGCTAAACTCTGATTCCCCCATCGCAGGCAAACACATTTGCACTCCACTGTCACCACAGACTACCCGACTCAGCCCTGCTCATGGAAACCCCTGGCCAGCACAAGCTCACCCGGCACATCCTATGAGACCATGGAAGCTCTTTCCACAAATGTGCTGTCTCAAGGGACCAGCACCTGTGGCCACGGCTAGAGGGGGTAAAACCAAACATCAGATATGGCCATGGCTAATTGCCTCAGGTCTGCAGAGCAAGGGGACTGCCACCAGCCTCTCCGGGCAAACAGATCTAAACTGAGGAAAGGCCTCTTGGTGTTCCTTTCTGCCAAACTGGCCTCACACTTAAGTCCTCAAGATGGATGGGTTTTGTGTGGCAGATATTTCTGGACCCAGCTCAACCCCTGGGTTTCAGGCCAGCATATGAGGGCTGGGCAAGATGGCTCCGTTTCTGCGGGCGGATAGGGAAGAGGGATGACCTTTGGGGTGTCAAGGATGTGGTATACTTAACCCGATGCTAGGCCCCTTGGTGCCTGCTTTTTCATGGCCAGAAAGGAAGGACGATGCCCCCTGCAGGATGGGAGGGGAAGGAGCAGGCCGCCACACTAGTCTGGCAAATGGAGGGTCTATAGGAAGTAAATTCACAGGTCTTTGCAAGACTCCTTCAAACAGAGGAGGCCAAGAAGGGCCAGAGCTGTTTAGCTCCTTCAGCTCATTAGCTAAAGGCCTGCATGAGAACGGGTTGCTGATGCAGCCGGAGCAAGGCTTCCTTCTGCCCCCAAATGCACGCCCCTTCAAATCCTCTGAGCACATCAACCAAGATTTGCCTTAGAACACAAAAGGTGGTTGGTGGCGGAGTTCCTCTAAAGACTTAAAGAGAAAACTATTAGTACTGGAATCCTTAAAATTTTAATTGATCTGTTCCCAATGTAGAAACATGCTATAGAGCGAGGAGATGTTCCCAATGTAGAAACATGCTATAGAGCGAGGAGATTCTTGCTAGCATGACAGGTTAAAAGTTAGAGAAGTTAGAGTCTACAACATGGTAAACTGTGACTCCAGGGCTCGACAGGAGTGTCAAAGACAACAAAACGATGCGCTCATTTTCCTGGTTCCCTCATGTTCCCCATCAAAGGAAAAACAAAACTTTGAGGAAGGAATGAATTAAGAACTTATCGACACAGATCCTCAGACACAAGAAACATCTCCCACAACCAGCCTCCCTTTACCCGCACTGCATTTGAGTGGCAACATGTTAGAACACAGCCAGAACCATAAACTCAGCTGTTAAAGGCAGGCCTGGGGTGGCGGTCATCCCACTGAGTGAGACCGGAAAAACTGAATGCAAATGCACGCACTCAAACACACACACACACACACACACACACACACACACACACACACACACACACACACGGCAGCTCAGATCCTGGATCCCGCTTTATCGATGTGCAGAGAAGCCTGTGGGGAAGGCCAGGCCCCTGGGTTCGCCCCACGGCTCTTCCTACATCAGGCCCTGGAAGTAGGGCAGGCCTGGGAGGGAGAGGAGGTGCCCACCCCAAGTCAGCCAACACTCTCCATGGACACAGCACGCATTTCCAACGCACTCAGTGGATTAATTCCAGTGCGGAACCTGTACCGGTGAGTACAGGGGGGTGAAAGTGGGGCTCTTCCAACACCTGCCTGGTTTGCTTTGAGAGGTAACAGGAGGAGGAAGGTGGTGCTCCTTCACTGGCCCCCCTCTTGTCCCTCCTGGAGCACCTGGGCCACTGCCAGGCGGAAGGGCTACCAGCAGCTGCCCCTCCTCCCAGCAGACCTTCAACCACCTGCTTCTCCCAGACGCCGGACCTGGGGCAGTGGTCAGCAGCATCTCAGCTGACCTGCTAGCTGCTCTTCTGCAGCCCCTGGGGTCCAGAGTATCCTCTGACAGTGTGCCTGGGTTCAGCACTGCAGGCTGGGTGGGGGTCTGTGCTACCTACCTGGGGAGGCAGGGCGGTGCGTGCACAAAGGCTTGAGTCTTGGGTCTCTGCAGCTTGGGTTCACTCTGTGCACTTCTTGTCTAGCCAACAAGCAAAAGCCCCTAAGTGCTTTCTGCAGGGGTGTGTGTGAGCAGTTTCTCAAAAAGGCGAGTCAGGGGTGGGGAATAGGGAGGCTCCTCAGAACTCAGGTGACCTCGGGACTCAGATGGCGTCTCTCTTCAAGGGTGTCTGAAAATTCTCTGGGCACTCTGCCGCCTCCCCACCCCTGTGCCGAGACTATCTTGCTCTCTGGCCACTTTCACTTGGACCATGGATCCTGGACACTGATACTGGCTGGGTTCTTGGGGGGTGAACAAAGCCACTTCGCCTGGGCTGGGCAGCCTGGGAAGGCCACAGTCAGGCATCAATGCAGAACAGGCCGAATGAATGACCCGTGTAGAGCAGACACTCAAAAAAATGTTCTTTGTTCTTCCTTTCACAGGGAAACTGGGCCTCACTGAAAGGCCAGGCAGAGATGTGTTGTTTTCTTGCTTTTGTTTTTTAAAATTACTGGTTTTTTTCCCCCAAGAATACGCTTTTAGTCTGACCAAGCACGGAGGGAGCACGGCCCCTCCCCAGAATAATAATGCCTTTCTTTGCTCCCCCACAAACGTGTTTGCAATGACTGTTGCAGCCTAACAGCAGTGTGCTTTTTTTCCAAGGCTACTGCGCTAGATCCAAGATAAGAGTCATTTTCAAAAATGCACCCTAGGTTAAAGAAAACATGGCGATTCCTGGCGATTCCTCCAGTGTCCTCAAAGCCAAATACCCTACTTAATAAAAAGAGATAAAGATGGGCTTTAAACCCTGCCCTCCCTGTCTTCCGGTACCCCAGGGCAGGAGTCCTGCTGTGTAGACCCTTCAGCGGAACCCTGCTAGTGTGACTCAGCGGAAGACAACAGGGTGGGGGAGAGAGAGCGAGAGCGAGAGAGAATTCCAGTTCTACCCGGTTTTCTTCTACGGCTAGGCCCACGGCTCCTGGGGGCCCCACTGGCCCTCCCCTGGCGACGTCATTTCCAAACCTCCAGGCTGGCATTGCGTGGGTTCTAACACGGTAGTTTAGGCTTGTAGACGTTACTTTTAAACTGGGCAGCGCGCTCTCCGATCTCAGCTTTGACGTTTGATGTTAGATCAACAACTGTTCCTCCTTTCCGTTTTTTTTTCTCTCTTTAGAGTCGGGTTCTTTTAAGGGATGGCATCGGACTCTCCCCCACCCCCCAACTACACAGAAGCGCCCAACCTTGGCGCTCGGTGTCCACCTGTGTCCTTGGCGGTTCCCTTCGGGGAATAACTCTCGATGCTCCACTGCACCCTCGGTGTGACCACCCGGACCCCTCCAACGGGCTGTGATGCCAGTGCACAAGGGGCCGGGGTTCGGCAGCACAAACCGTGACCTCAGCCCCGCACCCGGCCAACCCTGACCACGCGGCCTCCTCTGGCGGAGGGGCTCGAACCTTGCGGCGCTCACCGGGGTCCGGCCAGTTCTAGACACACAAGCGCGCGCCCTCCTGCCACCCCGACTCCCCCCAAGGAAAGACAATGCCAATGCTGGTTTTCAAGTTTATTGTTGGCGCGCCGCTCGGCACGGCTGGTATAGGCGCGTTGGCCAGGCAGACCGGGCTCCAGCGGCTCGCGGGCACCCGGGTCGTGCCCGGGTGGTGGTGATGGTGTTGGGCTGGGATGGGGGCCCTTCTTCTTCTCCTCACCCCGACAGACACTCAAATGCCGTCCACGCTGACCTCCGAGGCCAGCAGGCGGCTTTAAAAATGGCCTCCCTGACGCCACTTCCTGCTCTACCGGCCGGTAGAGGCCTCCCGGGGACGCACCATGCAAACGCCTGCAGCCCACAGCGCCAGCCTCGCCACCCGCTGCCAACGCGCCTGTACTGGGGGCATGGGGGGGCAAGGCCTGGTTCCCCGGTCCCCAAGGCTGGCGACCTTCCCTCCCCCCCACCCCAGGCGGGGCCCCCGCAGCCCCCAAGATCTCTGCAAAAGGGCCTGATCCCCGGAACCTCCGTGCACCCCAGCAGGGCATGGCAAGCCCGCCCCCAACCCCAGACAGACACACACCCTGGCGCAGGCCCTGCTGCCCGCCCTGTCCCTGCCCGGCCTCCTCGGCGCCCGACCGGCGTGGCCCCCATTGGGCACTCAGAGCCCCGCGGTGCACCAAGCCCTGGGATGGGCACACGAACAAGCTTGCGCTCCCTCATTAGTCACTCACCCCTGCGGGTGGGTCCCCGGGTCCCTGGCTCGTCTAGCCGCGGTTCAGAGCTGCTGCCGCCCCCGCTGCTGCCGCTGCCGCCGCTGGTCGCCGCTTGTAGGTCCCTACTCGGGGCGGAGCCCGACGGCGCCTGCGCACAGCCGGTCTGGCTGCGGCGTCCAGTGACCGGCCCAGCCGCGCGGGCAGCTTAAGCTTGCAGACCTGGACCCCTCCCCGCCCCTAGACCCTGTCCTCAGGCCAGCCTGCACCGCCCTCTGAGCTTCTCAGGGAGAGGAGCCTCTCAGGAGAGCCTAACACACCTCCAGGAGCGAGTCTAGAGAATGTGAGTGGCTGAATCCTGGTTACCTGGGGGTCCCTGACTCCCTGCCCACACCCGTCCCCCTTGCAAGTGGAAGCAATGGTGAGAGAAAAGGCGCACAGGGGCTCAGCCTCCGACTTCTTGCCCTTTGGAGAAGATGCTGTGAAGGCAAAGGTGTGTGCGAGGCCCAGGTTCGAATTCCAGGGCCCAGGGGTCTCCGTCCGAGTCCCATTTCTGAAGTGGAGGAAGGTCGGCCTCTAAGTCCCAAAGCCTCGGGTGTGCCGTGGAGCTTGCCATGAGAGTTGGAGAAGGTGCTCGTGGCATGACCCTAAAAAGGGACGCATGCTGGTACGAGTGAGCTCTCCCCCTTTCGCCGCCCCAGCTTTCGGGGACTTCTCCCTCCTGAGCTGTAGGCTTGATTCTCCTTTTCCAAGAAAGAAGGGTGGGGCTCTCTACTAGAGTCCCCAGGATCAGCCCCCAGATCCTCCCACTCCCCATTAAAATGTGCCCCGTGAAAAGCAGATTGTGGGGCTTTCTCTGGAGCTACCAGAGCTCCAGAAGGGCCAGGCTGGCCCCCCAACACCTTCCTAGAGGTCAGGGATCAGCCCGTGGGGGTAGGGAGGAGAGCAGAGTCCCAGGGGTCTTTAGCACTGAGGAGGGGAATTCGAATTCAAGAAGTCCGTGGTAGTCAAACAACAGCGTGAGGAAACAGCGTGAGCAGAGCTGAGGCCACGCTTGGCCCTTGGCCAGCAGCAAAGTCCTTGCCCTGCTCTGTCTCCCCCACTCCCACCGGTGTGGGAGCAGCAGCCTCTTGGCTCTCTGCCTCCAAGGCTCCAAAGCTACTGATTTTTTTTCACAGAGCACCATCAGAAGTCTTCAATGCTGGCTTCCGTCCCTAGAATGTAGCCCACACTTTGGCCCCTCCCACTCCTTTTCTGAATTTCGAAGGGTTGTAACCCCCTGCTGGCCCACAGGAAGCTGTGAGCTTGCCCTCTGACCTGTGTGAATGTTTGCCTTGACCAGTACAGGGAATAACACGATGAAATCCACCAGCGAGTGGTCAAAGTAAGTAAAGGAGAACATCCGAGATAAGGCAGGTCCTTGGCAGATTTATTTGACCGTTATTTTTGTTAACTCCCGCAGCTCACTCCCACTGCTTTCTCTCTTGTACAGGAGTTAGTAAGGTGCTTGCTTCGGTTTCAGTCAACCTTGGTTCAAATCTAGTACCTCTGATAGTCCCCCAAGCATGACCAGTAGTGATCTTGGCACAGAGTGAAGAGTCAGCCCTGAATGTGGCCTCCTCCAAAGCAAACCAAATAAATCTCTTTCTGCAGTCCATTCAGTGAGATAAAAGCATTTCAGAGGCTCTGAAAATGGACTTTTTGCAGCCTGGTAAAGTGCCAGACAGATGGGGACCCTTGAGTTGCAAGTACAGTTCTTTAAAACTCTTTGCATGGGGACGAGATCCCGAAACACAGGCTGTGCCCACATCTGCTCAGAGCTGCCTTCCAACTCTCCTCACCCACCCACCCCTGGTTTAGTTTGCCTAAACTTCAAGCTCTGGGGCTCTGGGTTGAACTCTGTACCCTCCAAAGAAAATTAAATTTCCCTCTCCAGTGACTGTGAGTTGGAACTTATAGTAGTGAATGGGAACTTCTTCGGAAGTAGGGTCTTGGCTGATTGAGCAAAAATGAAGATCTAGGTGGGTCCTAATCTGGTGTGATAAGCACACTGGGGCTGGGGTGCAGGCACACACAGGCAGAGTGGAGGCAGAGTTAATCGTGTATTTACAGTAATATAATCCTATATGATACACTAATACTGTGAAGTTTCGGGAATAAGCTCTGTGACACGATGCTTGAGTGGCATAGCTCCACCTCTTTCCCTAGGACCCCCTCTCCCAGACCTTCCATCTTCCCCACTGAACAAACCCAGATTAATAGGCAGAATCTCAATGGTACGTTACCATTGGCCACTGTTTTGACTTTTGAGTCACACCCAGCAGTGCTCAGGGCTCACTCCTGACTCTGCCTCACATGGGGTCAACTAGGATTGGAGCCCCCAGCACTGAATTTGGTTCTCTGCTCAGGAGTCAACCTCTGCACTAACAGCCAGAAGTAAGGTCTTTGAGCACCATCTCTTCAGACACATTGGCTGATTTTTGTTCCCAAAATAATTCTTTTCTTTTTTTACTTTTATTTTGGGGGCAGGTGTCACACTCAGCAATACTCAGGGGTTACTCCTGGCTCTGCACTCAGGAATTACTTCTGGTGGTGCTCGGGGGACCATATGGGATGCTGGAGAGCAAACTGCCTTGTGCGCAGCTGACCAAACACCCTCCCCTGCTATACTACAGCTCCAGTCCCTATCATTCTTCAAATCATCTCACTCATACGTGGAATATGGTCTCTGGCCTCTCTTTGACTCTTCTCTGAGTGTAAGTAACAACTTCTGGTTCCATCCAAGTTGCAGCTAACTTCAGGATTTCCTCTTTCCTTCTAGCTGAGTAGTTTTCCGCTGTGTCTAGAGATACCACTTCTTTATCCACTCTGTTCTTGGTCTCTTGGGTTATTTTCTAGAACAAGGCTCTTGAGAATGTACAGCAGAATTTTCTTTTTTTAAATGAATTTTCAGGTACCTTTGATAGATGCTGAGAATTAGAATCATTACGTCCCTCCTACAGGGCTCGTTCTTCATTACCCTGGAGAAGTACCCATCTTGGTTTCCAGAGGAAACTCTGAAGATTGATCCTCTTCTAAGAGTAGGGAGCAGCTCCTGGGAGAGGGAAGGACCTTCCACTGTGGGTGCCAAGGTCCTGGGTCCAGCAGGATGGGGCAGAGTGAAGTTACAGAAATCCCATGGCACTTAGCTGATCCTGGCCAAATGGGGCATGTTTGGAAGTCCTTAGCCTGGCTCTCCCAGAGAAGCCCTGCTTCAGGGAGGGCGCAGGCTGACTCAGAGGCTTGGGAAAGGGCAGGGTCTCTAAGGACCCCGCTGGAGCCCGGTGCCATCCTCCTCCAAAGGCATGTAAATCCCCGTGCTTTTGTTGTCCTTTTTAAAACATTATTTAACAACCACTGAGACCTTAATTTGCACATGAGTGAAAGGGGTGAAGGCCTCTTAGCCCAGAGACCCGGAGCTCAAGCCCAAGACAAGCTCTTGTTCCCAAAGAGAGCACAGAGGCAGCGGGAGAGTCCGGACCTGCTGTGCATCCTTCAGCAAATTGATGACTAGAGTTTCCGAGAAGCTCTTCCCCAGTGTGCATTGACGGGCATGTGGAGGAACGTGGATATGTGAGTTGGCTGGCCCAGATCCCAATCTCAGCAACCTGGGGCCTGGGAAAAGCTCTGCAGCCTCCCCATCCCCGCGGTGCTAGGTCATCACAGCCAGGGAACTGTGGGTGCGGCGGGCTGGTGCGGTGCATGCTCAGGGCATGCGCAGAGCTGCTGGAGAATGCCTGGAGCCCCATTGCTCGTGCTGCAGTACGGCCGGCGGCCTGTGGCGTCGCTGCGCTCAAGCCCTCGCCACTCTACCGAGTAGAGCTCTACCTCGCTACACAACCGCCTTGCCCGGCGCCGGTTCTGCGCGCCCGCCCGCCCGCCACTCCGCTCCTGGTGCTGTTGCCGCTGCCGCAGACTCTCCCCCACCTCTTTCAAGAACCCAGAGAGCCGTTTTGCTTTTGTTTGGCTTATGGGGAACTCCAAGTCAAGCACTTGCTGAGAATTGCGAGATTTGCATTTGGCCAAACACAACGGAGGTTGGCTTAAAGGATCAAAGGCTCAGCGGAAGGACTCACAGCCCCCTCGGCAGCCCTTGCACGCACGTTTCCTTAGGTTGTGAACGCTGTGAACCCTCCCCAAGAAACGTGCAGTGGCTGTTTCCTGCGTCCTGGGTGCTGCCGCCCAGCAAGACCAAATTGGCCCCAGCTGCCAGCATCCCTCCCCGTGGAAAATGGGGCTGGCTTGATACCCGAGGGAGGGAGGGGCTCCTGGGAAGAAGCAACTGCATGCAACTGCGGCTCCAGAGGAATCTGGTGGGTGCTGTCCAACTCAGGGGGGATGATCTATGCGACGCTGGTGGGGGTGGGGTCAAAGCTGTTTTTAGCCTGGTGCCAAGACAGATTCAGGAAAAGTTATAGGTGCGGCAGACCTGGTCCAGCTCCTGTTGCTCTCTCCCACTTCTTCTGCCCGCTCCCTCCCACTCCCCCTGCCCGCTCCCTCACTCCCTGTTCTGTCCACTTTCCCTGCTCCCCTGCCCTGCAGACTTCAAGCCTGCCCTCCTTGCTCCCCACCCCTCAGGGAGCCTCACTTCTTGCCCTACCCGACTGACCCTTCCATACAGAAATAACAGATGAGTCACTGCCCTCTCGGGAGTCCCTCCATGGTCTCGGGTTGCATGGAGCCTGTGCCCTCTTGGCAGCTTTGCCACCCCTCCCCCTACACCTGTTGGCTGTGCCCGGAACATCTCTTGGACAGCTGTCCCATCACCTTCCTTCTGCCATCTCTCACAGCCTCATGAACCATATGCCTTTTCTCATAAGGAACTGATCTTTATCTGCTTGGATCTTTGCCCTACTACAAAATCATTTAATGTTCTTCCGGTCCCCCTAATCATATTTCCACTACCTAGCTCTTCCTAGGCACCCACGATCATTGAGTTCTCATTTATTAATTCTGGGAGACATGGACAGGAAGGGACTTGCAATTCTTTACTCCTTTGTTCCGCTGCTTATTCAAGGGACCAAGGGGCAATGGCTGAAGCTTGAGCAGCCAGTCTGAGCCTTGGAATGACTATAGCTTGCTGGGGGTGGCCAGGCAGTAAGGTAGGGGCAACAAGTGCCCTGGATCCTCTCTGTACCCATCGCCCCCAGCTTATGGGCTTATGCACGGACTTAATCACTATCACTGAGGTGGGGGAAAATTTATTTTTAATTTCTTGTCACCAAGCCCTTCAAAAATTCCCAGCTACAGATATTTGGGCTACGATGTTTTCCTGCTTACAGTTGGGACACTTTACTGGCCCTGCTAGAATTTGTCAAGTGTAAAGGTGTTGCCAGTCACCCCACACGATGACTCTAAAGCCGGTGCTATGGGTGCCCTAGGTGTGAGGCATGGGTGTTGGGGGTCGGATTCACAGACACTCGACTGCTTCTTACTCCTTGCAGTGGAACTGCTCTTTAGCATGATGGTGATCAGTAAAATTGTTCTTTAAAAAATAGGGTTTATTTTTGTGGGACTCAGGGCTCTGCACTCAGGAATCACTCCTGGTGGTGCTCAGGGGACCATAATGTGGAGCCTGGGGTTGAACCTGGGTTGGTCATGTGCAAGGCAAACTCCTTACCTACTGTACTACCTCCCTGGCTAGGAAAATGCTTTATAAGTGAATCTTCAGTGAAGAAGACAAAAGTTTTAAAGATCCAGTCTTGAATGCTATATTTTCAGTTCTGGAGAATGTTCTTTGTATTTGATAATGAAGAAAGCCCATAATGACTACAGACAAATAGAAGGCAAAAGGGAAAGCTGATACTGAAATGTGAGAAAATTAGGGAGAAAATGTAGATATTTTTCCCTTTTCAGCCTTCAAGATGAGCTAAACATTTGTGTTACATAAAAATTCCTATGTAATGAAAAAGAATACAAATATAGGGCCGGAGCATAGTACAGTAGGGAGGGCATTTGCCTTGCATGCGGCCGACCTGGGTTTGATCCCCGACATCCCATATGGTCCCCTGAGCACTGCCAGGTGTAATTCCTGGGTGAAGAGCCAGGAATAACCCCTGAGCATTGTTGGGTGTGACTAAAAAATAGGGAATGAAAAGAATATGAATGGTCAGTACTTAGTAACTATTTAATAAATGTTATCTATTATTAAAAAAGAATATGAACATAAAAGAATATTCACTAATATATTTTTTTTCCATTTTGACTTCACCCTTTGTTGGATGACAGGTTTAGCTAGTCTGGGAGCTTTGCTGTTTTACCCACTCACAGCTTAATCTACTTACATGTTCTTAAGCCAAGGTTCATTCTAATGAGATCTCTCCTATGTAAACATTGCTAGAGGGGGTGGCAGTTACAGAAGTCACCTTGACTCTGAATAACTTCTTACTTACATCTACTAAGACTTCTATGTTTTCTATATTGGGCACAGCTCCTCTTTATACACACTGCACCCAGAGTGGGACAGTTAGAATTTACCAGGAGACTACCACCCTAGCTACGTTGAGACAATCGGAAGATTATAGGAAGAACATACTAGTTTGCCCTCACACAGGCAAGTGTGACCCTTTCAGTATACGGAGAACAAGAAACTCAGAATCACCCTGGTGCAGATAATAAGAAGGACCTTGTAGGTACCATCTAGATTACATTGAAGCTCTTGAAATTAAGATGTATTATTTCATATCAGCTCCTCTCTCTCTCTCTCTCTCTCTCTCTCTCTCTCTCTCTCCAGTGTTTTACATAAGAGATAATCTCAGAAGAAGGGATTAGTCCTTGGCATACTCCTTTGTATATACCTATAATAGGGTGTGGCACCACCCTTCTACAAGCTGTTTGGGGTTTTTTGTTGACAGGACACTCCCTGTCACAATAGGATTACTTTGGTGTATATAAGGGTGTTTGACCAAGATAAACATTAAGTAGTGGATCTATCTTAAATACAGGTCAGTGTGTTTCCAAAACCTAAGATCTTGACTACATCATTCTCGAGTACAAATGCTATGGAAATAATTTTGTGCGCTGTGTTTTGACCTGGAATATCTTTGATTCATGATCAACAACTTAGGGTAGATATGTTTTTGTTTTGTTGTTTAAGGTCTAATTTGATGAAACAGAGTAAGTTTTATAGAAACACATGCCCTTTACTTTAGAATCTTGTTTGTTACACTTGTTAATTTTCCTTCATCATTATGGAATCAACAAAATTACATTTTTCATAGAGTTAACCCTGATGTGCGAATCATATAGCTTCTTTGTATCCCATCTAACAGGGCATATCATGTATTGTCTTATTGAAGAGATCAGTATAACTTTAACTATATTTTTACATCTTATGATTTATTTAAAACAGCCGCATTTGGTTTCTTAAATGTAAATCAGTGATTGAATACATGAAGCACATGTGTAAGGCCCTGAGTTTAATCCCCAGTACACACCTCCCTCTGTCCTCTTCCCCCACCCCCCAGCACCACACACCCAGTAGCTTTATTTTTTTCTGAGTTAAAAATGGAAAACCTTGTTTATCAAGACATTTTCTTTACTTTGTTTTGAGGCATAAACTGAACAGGTTATTGACACCTATTACTAATTAATAGTACATTCGCCTTTCCATTAAACTCTTCAGAATTATGGTTTAAACCATAAGATCCTTGGGGCTGGAGCGATAGCCCAGCGGGTAGGGCGTTTGCCTTGCACGTGGCTGGCCCATGCCAGCCCAGGTTCGATCCCGGCATCCCATATGGTCCCCGAGCACCGCCAGGAGTGATTCCTGAGTGCAGAGCCAGGAGAAACCCCTGAGCATTGCCGGGTGTGACCCAAAAAAGAAAAAAAAAAAAAAAAAAAAACATAAGATCCTGGGGCCGGAGCGATAGTAAAGCGGTTAGGGCGTTTGCCTTGCACGCGGTCAATCTGGGTTCGATTCCCGGCATCCCATATGCATCCCATACGGTCCCCTGAGCACTGCCAGGAGTAGTTCCTGAGTGCAGAGCCAGAGTAACCCAAAAAGCAATAAATAAATAAATAAAATAAATAAAAGAAGAGGAAAACTGCAAAAAAATAAATGAGACCCTTTGCTGAAGAGATAGCATAGGGGTATGGTGCATGTTAGTCCCAGGAGCAAACTCTGAGCACAGGGCACAGAGTAGTCTCCAAATACCACTGATATGTCACAGCTGACCCCTCACACCAAATAATAAAAAAGCAAAACATGGGAGACTGTGAAATTTAAAGTCAAGCTTATGCTTATTTTCTGTCTCTAAACATCAGCATACTGTCTTCAGTGAGAAAAGGAAAGAAACAGTCTATAATAATCCATCTTTTCTAATCCATCTTTTCTAATAACTACTGCTCTGAACTCTACCAGAAAACAGATTTAATTTTATTTAAAAAAGTCCAACTAACAGACCCAATTTCTAGAATTCATAATTTATAGTACCTTAACAGTAGTAAACATTTTTCATAATAAAGTAACAAGAAAAGCTATTTAACTCACTGAGTGAAGCATACATAACAATTTCCTTGTTTCCAATTGATCAGAAAGTTTGATCATTTACCCAGCAACTTGGAATCAATTTACCAGAAAGTCCTGCCAATTCCGTTTTGATTCTCAAAATGTCTTTTCTCAGTAACATCATTTTAATACTTTTTTTTGGCAACTGCCATCCCTCATACCCAATTTCTACCAATCTACTTTTTATCCTTTCCAATCCATACTACCACTAGGCAAATCTTTCTCTCTCTCTTTTTAATTTTTAGTGTTTGTATTTGAAAAATTATAAAAATTTCTATTTAAACAAAAACAACCCCCCCAGAGGAAACTTTCTAAAAGACAAATGTAATAAAGACCCTTTTGCTCATATGTCCTTAATTTACTTCAATTTACTATCACGATAGTAAGTCCAGAATGGCCTGTCTATTGTCTAGATGAGTATTTCCCAGGGTGGATTTTACTGCTTCCTGGAGGGTGTTGGAATAACCCAGGGCAGATAGTAGATGAGTGAGTCCAATTAGAGGAGTTGGGGATCATTTCTGTTTGATCACTAAGAAAGTAGATTTCCTGGAGAGTGTTCAGTGATTTTTTTTTTTTCCGTGAAAGGCGGTGGCAGGCCAAACAAATTTGGGAAATTTTTGTTAGTCTATTACTGTGCTCTGGTCTTATAGTCTTGCCTCCTACCTAGTATATGATGGTTTCACTGTATCACTGTCTTCCCGTTCATCATCGATTTGCTCAAGCGGGCACCAGGAACATCTCCATATGACCTGTCTCATGCAAGTAGAGCCCAAGGGCATCTGCTTGCTCCAGAAACATAAAGAGCCTCAAACCATTCCATCAGGTCATGGGAATGAGGTCTCCAATTGTTACTGGTATTTGGCATATCAAATACGACACGGGTAGCTTGCCAGGCTCTGCCGTGCAGGTAGCATACTCTTGTAGTCATCTCTAAATCCAGCATTTATTGATGAACTGAGCAGCCACGAGCAGGGCTGTAATAGGCTGATCTGCTGGGTAGAGTTCTGATGAGGGGGAACTCCACCCACCAGACCAGCCTATCACAGACCGACTCACTGAGATCCATCCTGCAGCAGTCTTTTTTAAATCCGGCCCAGGTATGCTGATCCAGAGACTCACAGATATGGGGCAGAGCTGTTACTGGCTCTCCTTGTGCCCAGCCACTCATGAGGCACCGGGAGGGATGGCGGGTTCTAGTACTGGCCTGCCACCCCAGCAGAGCCTTGTAACAAGTCAGACGACCCCCACTCCATGAGGGCCTCCATTTTTCACATCCAGACTTCCCCCTCATCAGAACTCCACCCAGCAGATCAGCCTATCACAGCCCGGCTCGCCACGTTCACAAGTGGCCGCGCAGTTCATCAATAAATGCTGGATTTAGAGATGACTACAAGATTATGCTACCTGCATGGCAGAGCCTGGCAAGCTACCTGTGTCATATTTGATATGCCAAATACCAGTAACAATTAAAGAGCCTCAAATGGGTTTGAGGCTCTTTATGTTCCTGGAGCAAGCAGGTGTCCTTGGGCTCTACTTTCATGAGATAGGACATATGGAGATGTTACTGGTGCCCGCTTGAGCAAATCGATGATGAACGGGAAGACAGTGATACAGTGATATAAGGGTGTTGGGTGATGCCTTACTTAGCTTCCAGCTACACTTAGCTTGCAGCCCCTCCCAAGCTCTGCTAGGGAGACTTTGAATCAGCTCTGGGTGCTTGTAAACACCAGAACGCCACCTGAAGTGCTGCATTTCACTTGATCACTTGACATCCCATTATTCTTCAATTTGCTCGAGCAGGCCCCAATAATATTTCCATTTGACCCTATCACATGCCAGTGTAGCCCAATGGCATCTGGTTGCTTCAGGAATACAAAAGAACCTTAAACTGCTCATTCAGGGTCTTGATGAAGAAGTCTGACCATCTTGTAGGTGGGCGGCCACGTGATCTTTTGATGTCCTGTGGGATCCAGTCTGTAATAGCTCTAGTCCAGTGGTCGTCTCCAAATCACATTACATGTCCAGCCCATCTGATTTTCGATGCCTTGGCAAACGACACAGCGTCCCTGACTCTGGAACAGCGATGGAGGTCGGAGCTCTGGATTCCTTCTCTCACTTGAGTGAGGCATGATATTCCAAGCAGAGCTCTTTCGATTCCTCTTTGGGAGACCCGAATAGCATTCTTCTCCTGCTTTCGTTGGGCCCAGGTCTCTGAGGCTTATGTTAATGCAGGGAGAATGGTGGAGTCAAAGAGATGTGCCCGGAGCTGGAGATTCTTTGTTCTTTGGCTATTTCTTCGATGTTTTTTGAAGGCAGTCAATGCCGCTCTCTTCCTCCTGCACAGCTCAGGTTTTAGGTCATTTATCATGTTGACTTCTCGACCTACGTACACATAACTGCTGCATTCAGAGATGTTTGTTCCATTGAGAGTGAATGGGGCCTCCAGAACTAGTTCATTTTTCATGAACATAGGTCTCAGCTGAGATCTCAGCGAAGACCTATCTTTTCACATTCTTGGTCAAAGTCAGCCAGCATTTGTGCCGCTTGGCTGATGTTTGATGTCATTAGAATGATGTCATCAGCGAAGCGTAGGTGGTGCAGTTGCTGGCTATCTTCACTCCCATTCCTTCACATTGTAATTGTCGCATGATGTTCTCGAGTGTGGCGCTGAAGAGTTTTGGTGAAATGGTATCACCCTGCCGAACCCCTCTTTTGACATCGATGATCACTTCTTTGTAGAATGGTGAGATCCTGGTGGTGAATCCGTAATACAGATCACTAAGGATCTTGATATATTGGGTTTGAATGCCCTGTTTGGCCAGGGCTTTGATGACTGCTTCAGTCTCCACAGAATCAAAGGCTTTCTTTAAATCAATGAATATGAGACAAAGTGGCATCTTGTACTCCCTACAAAAATTCAGTGAGCTTGGTTACTGTGTGGATATGGTCGATTGTGCTGAATCCTTTTCAGAAGTCAGCTAGCTCGCATGGTTGTCCTTCATCTAATGTTCTGCCAATCCTGTTCAGGATGACTCGAGTGAACAGCTTGTAGATGACAGACAACAGGCAGATGGGGCGATAGTTGCCAATGTCGTGGATGCCCCCTTCTTGAACAGTAGAACTGTCCTGCTGGTTTTCCATTGGGAGGGCACCTTGCATTCAGACAGGTAGCATGTGAAGAGGCGAGCCAGTATATTGATGTACTGAAGGCAGATTCTTCAGGTGTTTGGGTCTGATTTTGTCTGGGCCTGGTGCTGTTCCATTCTTTACCAACAAAATTGCATGTCGGATTTCAGAAGGGAGAACGTTGGGAACGACATATCCATCCTTCAGAATTTGGTTTGTGGGCATGTGGACGTGGTTATCAAAGAGATCTGAGTAGAAGTCCTGGATAATCTTCTCCATTGTCTTTCTGGAAGATGTGATAGATCCATCAGGGTGTTGGAAGGCAGTCATCTTGGTCTTATAGTTGGCAAAGGACAGGAGGGCGTTACAAATGCTCCTCTGGGCTATCTATAAAATAAGTCTTTTTGGAACTATGCCGGACTCATGAGTTTTCATCCGTTCCTCTGGCAACCTCTGAGGTAGAAGAGAACTTCTCTCTTGGTACTGTTGGGGACCCCAACAGCTCCCCAACAACCCTTATTGTAAATAAATATGGTGTATGCCAGAAATGTGTTATTTACAGACAACACTTGCAAATCCCACCCTGAAATTTTCCTTAACATTTATAAATAAAAATTTAAAAAATCTAGATAAGAAACCCGCTACTTTTTAATTTTTTATTTTTATAATTACAAAGATGTTTATGTTTGGGTTTCGGTCATACAGTGTTCCCACACCCATCCCCTCCACCAGTGCCCATTTCCCACCACCAATGTCCCTCTAATTCCATCCCCCTCCCCTAGCCTGCCTCTATGGCGGGTTTCTCTCTCTCTCTCTCTCTCTCTCTCTCTCTCTCTCTCTCTTCCCCTCCCTTCTCTTACATACTGTGGATTGCAATACATACATTTAGAGAAACCTGTGTCTTTTAAGTGAAAAATGCAATTTAAAAAATCTAGTCATGACTACTAGATTTTCACTGCTGTAGAATTCTTTAAAAAATATATTAAAGTATTTTTGTTTTCTTTGAGGGACTTGTTTAAGTTTTTCATGTTTATGTAGTAAAAGATGATGATAAATGATCTTTTTTTATTCTTTACTTTTTATTTATTTATTTTTTGGTTTTGGGGCTACACACAGTGGTGCCTAAAGGCTTAGTTGTGGCTCTGTGCTTAGGGGACCATATGGGTGCTAGGGATTAATCCGGGCTGGCTCCTTACAAGGCAAACATCCTACCCACTGTACTATCACTCTGGCCTGATAAATATTCTTTAAAGCTATGCATACATATGTGTTGCAGGACTCCTAAGGGCCGCTGCATCTGCTCTGGATTGCCTCCCGCAAATCACTCCGTAGATAAGGGGGTAGTCTAAATGTGGCAGTTTATCCGACCATGTATGCTGTACTAGCTGGTATAAATATTCTCCCATGCTATCACAATCATCGTGGGACTAGCTAGATCTTACCAGCATATTAGCCTGGCCACGTAAGGACACCTAAGTAATTAGACCAGAGAGAAATGCTGTTTGCTTCCAAACAAACAAGCATGGCTCCCTGATAAAATATAAAACTACAATGAAGTAGAGGAGACTTGTGAAGGCTTGGAGAAATATTTAACTGGCATTGGTGTTGATCTTTGGTACAGTGACTTGCCATCTCAGAAACCCCCTTCTCTACATTTCAAAGGCCTTCCTGGCTCAAAACATTAGCACAGTAAAGGCCCTAGGTGAGATGCAGGGGAGGGATTACCTGAGGGCATTGGACCCTCCCTGCTTTCCATAACAATGGGAGGAAGGTCTGAGTTGGGGGGGTATAAACTAGCCGCCTTGTGAGCGTTTATTCCCCTTGGAAGTTTCACACGTGGTGGTTGCCATCTTGGCCTACACGTGGCTGGGGTTCTAGCCTGGAATCCTAAGCATCGGGTTTTTCCTTTTGCTGATTTGTATGCCAGAGCCTGTGATAAGTAAAACCTTTTTAAAATCGCATCGGATTCCTGAGTGTTCATCCATTCCTCGCCTGCTTCGGAGGTAGAAGGGAACTTCGCTTCCCGGCACTGTCGGGGACCCTGGTGGAGCGCCCCGACACATATGGATTTTTTAAAAAAGTGGAATGGAAGAACAGATATTAAAGTATGGCAACTAGAAGAGAATGCTTTCCAAATTCTTCCAGTTGGCCATGAGCTGGCAAGTCACTGTACTTTTTTTTTTTTTTTTTTGCTTTTTTGGGTCACACCCGGCGATGCTCAGGGGTTACTCCTGGCTCTGCACTCAGGAATTACTCCTGGCGGTGCTCGGAGGACCATATGGGGTGCGCGGGATTGAACCCTGGCCGGCATGGGCCGGCCGTGCAAGGCAAACGCCCTACCCGCTGGGCTATCGCCTCCAGCCCCAAGTCACTGTACTTTTAAGCTCTGAGTCAGAATGCCATTATCCTTATAGTATCTACGAAGGGTACACAAGAAAGCAGCGCATCTTACTCATTTGGGGAGAGCTTACCCAGCCATGCTCAAGAGTCAGTTTTGGTGGTGCTCAAGGGATCATCCACTGTGCAAGGATTGAACCAGGGCTGAAATGTAGCTACTTTATCCCCTGTAATATCTCTCCAATTCTCAATCTAATTTATACATCAAAGAAAATGAAAAAACAGTGATTAATAACAGGATGCATTATTTAAATTCACTATGAAGAATTTTAATACTAAATTGTATTACACATAGACTTCAATTTCAGCTATTTTAAGCATGACTTTTGGGGGTTAGGAGCTTACCACATGGTGCTCAGGGCTTACTCCTGGCTCTGTCCTCAGGATCATACCTGGCGGGGCTCGGGAACATTATAGGATGCTAGGGAGCCAACCTGGGTTGGCCCCATACTCTACCTGTTGTACTATCACTCCAGCCCCAATTACGATCTTTATTTTTTATTTATTTATTTATTTATTTATTTTTGCTTTTTTGGGTCACACCCGGCAATGCTCAGGGGCTACTCCTGGCTCTGCACTCAGGAATTACTCCTGGCGGTGCTCGGGGGACCATATGGGATGCCGGGATTCGAACCCGGGCCGGCACAAGCCGGCCGCTGCAAGGCAAGCGCCCTACCCGCTGGGCTATCGCTCCGGCCCCCAATTACGATCTTTAGATACAAAAAAATTGGGGTGATATGTTTCCTATTCAAATAGAAATTGTTTTAATTTTTTTTAAATAACCGCATATTATTATTTTAATCCCCTTTCCTTCTATCTCACTGTTATGGTGATTAGTTGTACACACTGTGGATGGAGCTTGCATTGCACACTTTGTGCTGAGGGATCACTCATGGTGGGGCTCAGTTTGCTCGGGATCCAAACAGAGTCACCTGAGTCTGGAGTGAATCCTGAGCACTGCTGGGTGTGTGATCCAAGAACCAAAACCAACTAACACCCAAACAAACAAAAAACAACCCTGCTAACAATGGGACAAATGTTGGGCATCATATTTTTCTTAAGATAAATGGGGGCATGAGATGTTTGGAGAGGGACACAAGATGTGAGAAAAGATTTTTAATTAGTCATGCGAAATGGTGACTTAATAAATTGAGGATCTGTGAATTTTGAGACTTCTGGTACCAAAGAGTGACATTTGCCCCCTTTTATAATCAATTTACAAATTTCCTTTTTCTCTATATAAACTCCTAATCTTGTCCGCATACCTATATGCTACACATTGTGTGTTAACAAAATTATATGTATATATATATATACATAATGTAATATAAATATATAACTCTGTCAACATACAGCCAAAACGTAATATATGTTCTACATTGACTTGAAAATACTCTGGCATGACACAGATGAAAACGAAAGCTATTAGCACACAACCAATATCCCCTCACCCACTGCCTTTCCATCTCTGCTTTCTCTTACATGTCCCATTTGGAATCTAAGGCACCATAAGGTTAGAGTTACAAGCATCTGTAACACCTATTGCAGCTTCATCAGATACATGTGTGAGGCAATTGCCTTTACAAAAGAATATTAGCTATGTGTTTCTCTGCTTGCTCCTTAGACCATTTACATTCCATGATGAATATGCTAAGAGGGAAAATGATGCTGTACTTTGTTTTTGGGCCACACCCAGCAATGCTCAGGGCTGACTCCTGGCTTTTTGCTCAAGGGTTACTCCTGGCAGGCTCATACACCATATGTAGTACCTGTGAAAGAACCCCAGTGAACCATGTGCAGGACAAGTCCCTCCCTGCTGGAGTGCCTCTCCAGTTCCTGATGCAGCTACTGGAACGTTCTCTTAAGTTATTGCACTGTTGGATGACAGGCTTAGCTAGTTTGGGAGCTTTGTTCTTTTGCCCACTCACAGCTTAATCTACTACATGTTTTTAAGCCAAGGTTCCGTTCATTCTAATGAGATCTCTCTTCTATGTAAACACTGCTAGAGGATGTGGCAGTTACAGAAGTCACCTTGACTCTGAATAACTTCTGACTTATCTACTAAGACTTCTATGTTTTCTAGATTGGACACAGCTCCTCTTTATACTCAATGCACCCAGCTTGGGACAGTTAGAATTTACCAGGAGACTACCACCCTGGCTATGTTGAGACTATAGGAAGATTATAGGAAGGATCATACTATTTTGCTCTCAAGCAGGGGAGTGTGACCCTTTCTGAGAACAAGATATTCAGAATTACCCTGGTGCAGATAATAAATAAGAAGGACCGGGGCCGGGTGATAGTCCAGCAATAGGGGACAGGGTGTTTGCCTTGCATGTGGCTGGCCCATGCCGGCCCGGGTTTGATCCCTGGCATCCCAGATGGTCCCCGAGCACCGCCAGGAGTAATAACCTGAGTGCAGAGCCAGGAGAAACCCCTGAGCATTGCTGGGTATGACCCAAAAAAGCAAAAACCAAAAATAAGAAGGACCTTGTGGGTACCATCTAGATTACATGAAGCCCATACTTTATATCAGCCCCCTCTCTTTCTCCAGTGTTTTACATACGAGATAATCTCAGAGGAAGAGATTAGTCCTTGGTGTAACCCTTTGTTTATACCTATAATAGGGTGTGGCACCACCCTTCTACAAGCTGTTTAGGGTTCTTTGTTGACAGGATCCTCCCTGTCAACAGATAGGATTACTTTGGTGTATATAAGGGGACTGACTTGAGGCACTTCCCTTTTTTTCTTCCTTCTTCCCCCTCCCTTTTTTTTTTTTTTTGGGTCACACCCAGCAATGCTCAGGGATTACTCCTGGCTCTGCACTCAGGAATTACTCCTGGCAGTGCTTGGGGACCATATAAGATTCGGGGGTACTCCTGGCTCTGCACTCAGGAATTACTCCTGGCAGTGCTCGGGGGACCATAAGGATGCTGGGGATCAAACCTGGATCGGCCACATGCTAGGCAAACGCCCTTCCTGCTGGACTATCACTCTGGTCCCTTTCTTCCCCCTTTTGGGTAAGACTCCTCTCGGGCGAGATCCTCTCTCTTTGATGGGAGACTTGGACTCTCTTGTATGGTCTAAGTTCTGACCAGAGCTAGAGTTCTTTCATTGTATCGGATTGCGGTGGTAGAGCTTTTGTACTATTAAAAGCCTTTTTTGGAACTGTGCCGGACTGGTGAATTTTCATCCGTTCCCCAGCGGCCTCGGAGGTAGAAGAGAATTTCTTCCTGACACTGTTGGGGGGGGCCCCGGAGGCTCCCCGACATTGCACAATGTCCTACCACCTAGATATATTCCAGTTCATCTGGGTATCCTTTTATTAATGAGTCATTAATAAATTTGCTTTTTACTTGGCAAACAATGCTTCAGCAGTTCTCCTTTCTATACTTCCAATTCCTGTAGATATAATTTAAATTCTGCAGGGTATATTTCTGGATGTAAAATTGAGGAACAGAATATGTAATATATACATCGTTTTAGTTAATTAATGTTTTGGTAAGTGCAAGGCAAGAGTCTTAACCCTGTACTGTTTCTCTGGCCCCTGTAATGTTAATTTTAGCAGTTTGCCAAACTAATTTCAGAGTTCAGAGTTCTTGCACCCACTATGACTTGCCCTTCTTTCTCCCCGACCCAGCCATGGTCAGTGTTCTTCTGAACTCTTTGCCACCTGTTGAGTGAAAAACACATTAACATTGTTACTTTAATTGACATTTTCCTGATCATTGGGAAATTGAGTTCCTTTTCTATATATCTAAGTGCATCAGAATTTCCCCCATAAAGTGGCTATTTTTACTTGAACTACTTTTCAATGGGTTCTTTGTTGTTAACAACTTATAGGAGTTATTGACATGTCTATAGAAGTTGTTTATCTGATGTGTACTTCAAAGATTTTTCAATGCTTTCTGACATTGTTTATTGTCTTCTTTTTTGTGGCATTTTAAATATTTACATCGTCAAATGCTTCACTTCCGGTGGCCAGTTTGAGCTTCCTGTCTTGCTTAAGAAGCTCCCAAATGCACACCCTGGACACAGTGATGTTCACGGACCTTCCGCCCAAAGGTGACTGTTTTACACTCTCATCTCCAACTCTTTAGGCCTCATAGAAAATGCCTTCATATGCATCTCCCTTTCTGTTCAGATTTCTCAGTGTGGTTCTCGGTTGCTCCCACACTGGTGAGGGAGGATTCTGCTCAGTTCTGACATTGTCTACCTGGAGAGATCCACGATTCCCGAGACAACGGGCTCCTTTGCCAGACACTACCCTCCACTCATTCCTGGTGCAGCACACAAGCCCAGGCCTTCTGTGCTTCTGATTTGCCACAGTTCTCCCTTCCCACCTGATTGCCAAGCAATACTTTAGATGAGGTCTCAAGGAAAGGAGTTAGATCTGAAGTTCCTTAGGGATTTTAGGAAACTGTTATTTCATAGAGAGCATTGATGAGCTCATGGGCAACTGGACTCAGCCTCCTAGCCCTACCCATCTCCCAGAAATCAAGGCTCTCTCAGTCCAGTTCTCCATTCTTGCTGGTTTCCCTGACAACCAGGCTCCATCCGCTGGCATTTCCCAAAGGTTGTCTTCATTAAGCTGTTAAGAATCACAAGACAGTCCTTTAAACTTTTATAGCCCCTAAGGCCAGCTCAGAGCTGAGGACAAGAGACCAAATATTATGACGTCCCATTTATCGCTGAGGAAATTCCAGGGCCTTAACGGAGCTGAGAGACAAAAGATGGTCTCCGCTCCTCATGGTTCAGGAAATTCCAAGGGGTTTGGGAGCGCGGAGAGTTAGTGGCTGTGATGTAGAGGACCAAACTTCTGTGAAGAAACAGGCCTGGGTCATCTGAAGGACGCAGGTTTCTTACTGGTCACACTGTCATGCCTCTCCCTTTTGGACAGGCAATTCTGGCTCAGTGGTCTCCACTGAAGACAACCACTGATTTGTAATTTGTAATAGCACCTGATTTGTAGTACAACCTCGGTTACATTTCAAAGTGCTCTTAAAACACTCCCCACCTTGAATTTCCTTAGGTGAGAGATTGGGTTTCCGGAGTGTCATGAGCCTTTCTCACAAATTGATAAAATCTGAGGAGGGAGTTGGAAGAACATGATCTGTTAGTCGGAAATGCAACCTGAAATACAGGTGGCAAAACATGTAGGTAACAGCATACTAGTTTTAAGCCTTTGCCTGGCTTTGCTTCAACAGATCTCTAGAGCTTAATTGTTGTACAAAACTGAGACTTTCACTTATTTATTTTTTTGGTTTGGGGGCCACATTCGTTGATGCTTGGGGCTTACTCCTGGATCTGTGCTCAGGGATCAATCCAGGTGGGGCTCCAGGGACCAAAATGAGTGCTGGGGACTGAATCCAAGTTGGCTCCCACAAAACTAAAACCTTGGGGGGCTTACTTGGGAGCCAGATCTGGCAGTGCTCAGAGCCTATTCCTGGCCCTGCACTTAGGGGGTACTCCTGGTGGGTTCAGGGCGCTCTATGGAGTTCCAGAAATCAAACTTGGGACAATTGTATGCAAAGCAAGTTCCCTACTTGCCCTACTATTGCTCCAGCCCCTACTCTTTGTTTTTTTTAAAAAATTGTATGAGCTGTGGCTTTATCTGTCTGTCTGACCACTTGCTTATGTTGTACAATCCACTTAATTGTACTGTTGAATTTGACTTTCTACTATTTTGTTGAAGACTTTAATATCAACATCATATCTGTCTGTCTGTCATCTGTCTATCTCTGTTTATCTGTCTCTCACTATCTCTATCTCTCGCTATCTCTTGCTATCTCTCTCTCCCTATCTCCCTATCTACCTACCTACCTATATCTAATCTATCTGTTTGTTTACTTATTTGTTTATTTTTTATTTGGGGTGGGGAGAGACCATCTTGGTGATAGGTTCTGTGCTTTTTGATGATGATATTTTCAGCCCACTCTGACGTACAGGAGACCATGCAGTACCCAGATTAGAACTCGGAACCTTGCAAGTACTGTGTCACCCAAGCTATTGCCCGGTCCAAGAGTCCTTTATATAATGGGACTCTTTACATAATGGGCTACTTATCTTTTATCTAGGTGGTTTTGATGCTGGCAAATATCCCTGGAGACTATTCACAAGTCTTAATCCTGTTGCTTGACATTGTTTGAGATCACAAAGTGTGAGCTTCCAATTTTGTTCTTTTTAAAGATCTAAGACTTCTATTCGTGCAAAAGAAAAAAATTGAGGTTTTGATAAGGAATGTTAAGTCTTCTAACTCACAAATAGACAATGTCTTTCAATTTTGTGTATTTTTTCTTTCTTTTGCCAATACTTTATGGTTTACTATGTAAACTACATAGTAGCCTCCTTGGTTAAGTGCTTTCCCTAAGCATTTTATTCTTTCTGGCACTATTATAAATTTTCAATTTTTGGGGTCAAAGAGATAAAACAGTGGGTAATGCTCTTGGCCTTGCATGAGACCAACCCAGGTTTCATCCCTGGTATCCCATATGATCCCTGAGAACTTCCAAGAGTGATTCCTGATTGCAGAGTCAGGGAGTGACCCCTGAGCATTGCCAGGTCACTCCTTTTAAAAACAAAATATTTAAATTTTAGTTTTTATTGTAATAAAGGCAGTAGATTTTATTTTTTGACTTTGCAGCCTGCAATTTTGCTAAATCAGTTTAGCGGGCTTTTTTTTTTTTTGTTGTTGTTGTTCTTTTGGGTTTGAATGATGCTCTAACACTTCTTTTTAGTACTATGTTGAATTGTAGTGTCATGGGGTTTTTACCCTCCACTATGTAGAGGAGGGTGAAAAATGAATATTTATTATTTTCACGTATTGGACATACTTGCATTCAGAGTCTAAATTCCACTTGCTTATGTTGTACAATCCACTTAATTGTACTATTGAATTTGACTTTCTACTATTTTGTTGAAGACTTTAATATCAACATCATCTGTCAGGAGTATTAGTCTGTGGTTTTCTTGCTTTTTCTTTTCAGAACCACACACACAGTAAATTAAAAGTGTGCAGCCTCTCCAATCCTTTGGGAGAGTTTGAGGAGGCTTCATTGTCAATTCTTTACCTGTTTGGTAGAGCTAGCAAGAGTAGCCAAGACCAGCTGTCTTCACAGCTGAGAGATTTTGATGACTGCTTTAATTTCCATGCCAATTACAGGTTTCTTCCAACTTCTTGATTCGGTGATGTTATTAGAAATAAAATTTCATCTAAGCAAAACTCCAGGAAGAAAGAGCTAAGTTTTACAATGAGATGGCAAATTACCAGTGAGTTTCTTTTGTTTTCTCTTTATTACTTATTTTTGCTAATTTTATGGGTATTGAAAAGCATTTTCTGGTATTTAAATATTTTTATAGAGTACTTTTAAGTTGTTAATGAAAGTTGATGAACTTGACAGGAGGTTCAGCGAACTCCCATTGACTCCATTCACTAGAATAATACATTTTACCACGGGCGAATCTACATTATTCATAGCCAAAGTTTCACTTGATCACTTGACATCCTGTTATTCATCGATTTGCTCCAGTGGGCGCCAGTAATATTTCCATTTGACCCTATCATGTGCCAGTGTAGCCCAGTGGCATCTGGTTGCTTCAGGAATACAAATTGCCTCAAACCATTCAGGGTCTTGACGAAGAAGTCTGACCATCTTGTAGGTAGGCGGCCACGTGATCTTTTGACGTCCTGTGGGATCCAGTCGGTAACAGCTCTAGTCCAGCGGTCGTTTCCAAATCACATTACATGTCCAGCCCATCTGATTTTTCGATGCCTTCCCAAATGACACAGCGTCTCTGACTCTGGAACAGCGACGGAGGTCAGAGCTCTGTATTCCTTCTTTTACTAGAGTGAGTCATGATATTCCAAGCATAGCTCTTGATTCCTCTTTGGGGAGACCCGAATAGCATTCTCATCCTGCTTTCATTGGGCCCAGGTCTCTGAGGCTTATGTTAATGCAGGGGCGGTATTCTCATCCTGCTTTCATTGGGCCCAGGTCTCTGAGGCTTATGTTAATGCAGGGAGAAGGGTGGAGTTGAAGAGATGTGACCGGAGCCGGAGGTTCTTTGTCTTTTTTAGCTATTTCTTCGATGATTTTTTTTTATTGTCTCAAATTCTTTTTTTTTTTTTTTTTTGAAGGCATTCAATGCCACTCTCTTCCTCCTGCGCAGCTCAGGTTTTAGGTAGTTCATCATGTTGACTTCTCCACCTAGGTACACATAACTGCTGCATTCAGAGATGTTTGCTCCATTGAGAGTGAATGGGGCCTCTGGAACTAGTTCATTTTTCATGAACATAGTTTTGCTGAGATTCAGCTGTAGACCTATCTTTCCACATTCTTGATCAAAGTCAGCCAGCATTTGTGCCACTTGGCTAATGTTTGGTGTTATTAGAACGAGGTCATCAGTGAAGCAGAGGTGATTTAGTTGCTGACCATCTATATTCACTCCTATTCCTTCCCATTCTAATTGTCACATGATGTTCTCGAGGGTGGCGCTGAAGAGTTTTGGTGAAATAGTATCACCCTGCCAAACCCCTCTTTTGACATTGATGATCACTTCTTTGTAGTATGGTGAGCTCCTTGTGGTAAATCCACCAAAGTTTATAGTGTAGCATTTAGTCCTTTTATAGCTTTTAGCACCAGCTAATATACCTCTGATGGATTATAGTTCATTTGTACATTTACTTACTGATAGGCATGTTGTTTGCTTACAATTCTGGGCAATTACAAGTGAAGATACTATAAGCATCCATATGTGTAGATGTTTGTGGGGTTGAGTATTTTCAGCTCTGGATAAACTGCAATTTGAGCAATTCCTAGGTCATGCATTTAGAATATGTTTAAGGTTTTTGTTGGTTTTTGAGTTTTATTTTAATAGCGTTCATACTTGCAGGGTAAGGGATCAGGACCACTCCTGACAAAGCTAAGGTGTGGGCCCGATGGCTCAGTGCCTGGATGGGCCCCTCTAGCAGTGCTTACGAGCCACCATGGCAATTTGGGGCCCACATGGGGCCCATGCAGTACTGGAGTTTGCACTGAGGGAGTCATGTGTTGGATGACAGGTTTAGCTAGTTTGGGAGCTTTGCTGTTTTGCCCACTCACAGCTTAATCTACTTAAGCCAAGGTTCATTCTAATGAGACCTCTCTTCTATGTAAACACTGTTAGAGGGTGTGGCAGTTACAGAAGTCACCTTGACTAACTTCTGACTTATATATCTACTAAGACTTCTATGTTTTCTAGATTGGGCACAGCTTCTCTTTATATCCACTGCACCCAGCATGGGACAGTTAGAATTTACCAGGAGACTACCACCCTGGCTACGTTGAGACTATAGAAAGACTATAGGAAGGATCATACTAGTTTGCTCTCATGCAGGCAAGTGTGACCCTTTCAGTATATGGAGAACAAGATACTCAGAGTCACCCTGGTGCAGATAATAAATAAGAAGGACCTTCTGGGTACCATCTAGATTACATGAAACTCATGAAATGAAGATGTATTACTTAATTTTATTTATTTATTTATTTATTTATTTTTTTGCTTTTTGGGGTCACACCTGGCAACGTCCAGAGGTTACTCCTGGCTCTGCACTCAGGAATTACTCCTGGCAGTGCTCAGGGGACCATATGGGATGCCGGGGATTGAACCCAGGCCGGCATAGGGCCGGCGGCGTGCAAGGCAAACGCCCTACCCGCTGGGCTATCACTCCGGCCCCAAAGATATATTACTTTATACCAGCTACCTCTCTCTCTTAATTTCTCTCTCTCCAGTGTTTCACATAAGAGATAATCTCAATAGAAGGGATTAGTCCTTGGCTAACCTTTGTTTATACCTGTAATAGGGTGTGGCACTGCCCTTCTACAATTTGTTTAGGGTTCTCTGCTGACATGAACCTCCATGGATTACTTTGGTGTATATAAGGGGACTGACTTGAGGTCCCCTTGGCCTTTGCTCCTTCTTTTGGGTAGAACTCCTCTCGGGTAAGATCCTTTCTCTTTGGTGGAAGACTTAGACTCTTTTGTATGGTCTAAGTTCAGACCAGAGCTAGAGTTCTTTGATTATATTGGATTGCTGTGGAAGAGCTTTTGTACTATTAAAAGCCTTTTTAGAACTGCACCGGACTCGTGAGTTTTCATCTGTTCCCCCAGCGTCCTCAGAGGTAGAAGAGAACTTCTGTCCTGACACTGTTGGGGACCCGGTGGCATCCCCGACAGTCATGTATTAGATGAGGTGCTCTCTTGGGGTTGCCCACTTTTGTGCCCTTAGGATTCTGGCTCAAATCCCTCTTAAATGTGGTGGATGCTTTGTCTAGTATCAAGGGGCTGGGAATAGTAGAAGCCATTCTGATGCTTCTTGCTTAGTCACATTAGGCCCTGTTCCATCTTTTCGTAAAGGGAGTCCTATTTTGACAGAGACTATTGGCCTCATACTGGCCTATGTGCTATCACTGTCCACTGATTAGAAAAAGAAGTAACAGGTCCATCCTGTCCAAATATTCAGTCTTGCCAAGTCCCACTCAGCTTTAAAACTAAGCCTAATTAAAGTTTCAGCCTCTCTCAAAAATGGAACTTAAACCCTGGTGTTTCTGGGTTAGCAGGAACTAAACTACAAGAAAAGATGAGCTTTTCTGCCTTTTCTTGTCCTGAAGTCATCATATTTCCTTTTGATTATCATATACAGAAGCATTATATATATGTCTATATATAAAATATATTCATTCTTGCTCCATCTTTCAAATTGTTTGTATTTGATAACTGTCATTTGATTCACTGCTTACAAGGTCCTTTTCCTTGCCAGACAAGATGCTGCCCGATTCATGAATCATTTACTAAAGCCAATTTGGTCTTTGAATTTGATCACTTGATCACTTGATATCCCGTTATTCATCGATTTGCTTGAGCGGGCGCCAGTAATGTTTCCATTTGACCCTATCACGTGCCAGTGTAGCCCAATGGCATCTGTCTGTTTCGGGGATATTAAGAGCTTCAAACTGTTTGTTTAGGGTCCTGATAAGGAAGTCTGACCATCTTGCAGGTGGGCGGCCACGCGATCTTTTGGCATCCCGTGGGATCCAATCGGTAACGGCTCTAGTCCAACGGTCATCTCCAGATCGCATTATATGACCAGCCCATCTGATTTTCGATGTTCTGGCAGATGAGACAGCGTCCTTGATTTTAGAATAGCGACGGAGGTCGGAACTCCGGATTCCCTCTCTCACTTGAGTGAGGCGTGATATTCCAAGCATGGCTCTTTCGATTCCTCTTTGGGAGACCCGAATGGTATTCTCATCCTGCTTTCGTAAGGCCCAGGTCTCTGAGGCGTATGTCAATGCAGGGAGAACGGTGGAGTCAAAGAGATGTGCCCGGAGCCGGAGGTTCTTTGTTCTTTTGACTATTGTTTCGATGTTTTTGAAGGCAGTCCATGCCGCTCTTTTCCTCCTGCGCAACTCAGGTTTCAGGTCGTTCATCATGTTGACTTCTCGACCTAGGTACACATAGCTGTTGCATTCAGAGATGTTTGTTCCATTGAGAGTGAATGGGGCCTCCGGAACTAGTTCATTTCTCATGAACATAGTTTTGTTGAGATTCAGCTGTAGACCTATCCTTCCACATTCTCGGTCAAAGTCTGCCAGCATTTGTGCCGCTTGGCTGATGTTTGGTGTTATTAGAACGATGTCATCAGCGAAGCGTAGGTGGTGTAGTTGCCGGCCATCTATCTTCACTCCCATTTTTTCCCATTCTAATTGTCGCATGATGATTTCGAGGGTGGCGCTGAAGAGTTTTGGTGAAATGGTATCACCCTGCCGAACCCCTCTTTTCGATGATCACTTCCCTGTAGAATGGTGAGATCCTAGTGGTGAAACCGTGATATAGTTCACGAAGGATCTTTATGTATTGGGTTTGAACGCCCTGTTTGACTAGGGCTTCTATGACCGCTTCAGTCTCCACAGAATCGAAGGCTTTCTTTAAATCAATGAAAGTGAGACAGAGCGGCATCTTGAATTCTCTATAGACTTCAATGAGTTTGGTTATCGTGTGGATATGGTCGATTGTGCTGAATCCTTTTCGGAAGCCAGCCTGCTCGCATGGTTGTTCTTCATCTAATGTTCTGCCAATCCTGTTCAGGATGACTCGAGTGAACAGTTTGTATATGACGGACAACAGGCAGATGGGGCGATAGTTGCCAATGTCGTGAATGTCTCCCTTCTTGAACAGTAGAACTGTCCTGCTAGTTTTCCATTGGGAGGGCACCTTACATTCGGTCAGGTAGCGTGTGAAGAGTCGAGCCAGTGTATTGATGAGAACTGATGGCAGATTCTTCAGGTGTTCGGGTTTGATCTTGTCTGGGCCTGATGCTGTTCCCTTCTTAACCGACAAAATGGCATGTCGGATTTCAGAAGGGAGAACGTTGGGAATGACATATCCATCCTGCGGAATTTGGTATGTGGGTAGGTGGACGTGGCTATCAAAGAGATCTGAGTAGAAGTCATGGATAATCTTCTCCATTTCCTTTCTGGAAGATGTGATAGATCCATCAGGACGTCGGAGGGCAGTCATTTTTGTCTTATAGTTGGCGAAGGACAGGCGGGCGTTGTGAATGCTTTTTCTGGCTTCTGCTGCATCCTCCAGCACTTCTGCTCTTCTCTCCTTGAGGTCTTCCTTTATCGCTTCTCTGCACTGCTTTGCAAGCTTGGATGTTAGTATCTGGTCGCCTGAGGCTCGCGCCTTACCACGTTGGTGGATGAGCTCGAGGGTTTTTGAAGACAGGCGTCCTTTTGTGTCCTTTTTCTCTCTCGGCATTCTTTGCGCAATCATGGAGGTGTTGAACCAGTCGGTTGTATTCTTCATCGATGTCGTCAATGATAGCATCTTCCCATGTTGCTGCAATGGTGCCAAAGAGTTCCCAGTTGGTGGTCGTTCTGGTGGTTTTCTTCTTAAACTTTGCAGCCTTTTCTCCTCGTTGTGTGAAGTAGAATTTTGCACGAAGGAGACGGTGGTCTGATCCTGTTTGGAATTTTGGGACGACAGCGACATCGGTCAGGCAAAACCTTTGATTGAAGATTATGTGGTCAATTTCATTGTGGAACTGTCCACCAGGAGATTCCCATGTCCAACGTTTCGATTCAGCCTTTTGGAACTGTGAGTTCCCATGAATGGTCTTGGTGGCTATGATGAACTCAGATAGCCTCTCACCCTGTTCGTTCCATTCTAGGCCATGGGTCCCGATGTGGAGTTCTTCGGCTGATCTTCTCGGTCCTATCTTGGCATTGAAATCACCGACTATGATTTTGTAGAAGGTGTGATCGTTTTTTATAGAACTCCTCCAGTTCTATGTAGAATTTCTCAATTTCTTCTTCTTTGTATGTGGATGTTGGTGCGTAGACAACGAAGATAGAAACTGCTGGCAGTGGGCCACATCTCTTCAAGTGTATAATCGTCCTATCCGGTTTGTTAGGCATTCAAATGAATCAATGTTCGCGGCCATGTTTGTATTGACAAGGACACCGACGCCACCGATGCCTCTTTCTTCGCAAGTTCCGAGGAACAGTTCTTCTCCAGTGTCAAAGACGGCATGATGTGGTTGACGCCTCCTCGTCTCAGTCAGACCAATGATGTCATACTTGATCATTTGTGTTTGCATTATCAGGTCCTCGATATATGCTTCTGATGCCAGCGTATGTGCATTGAAAGTACAGACAGTCATTTTAGTCTTTCTTCGTTTTGGCAGTTTAGTATGGCCCTGAGATTTTATCAGGCCCTCTTTGTTCATCCTTAGTGCTGTCGTATTAAGGACTCTTTCAGGGTCAGGAAGATAAACATTTTTTTACTGGTTTTGGCATATTGAATACGCCTCGGGCAGCTTGCCAGGCTCTGTCATGCAGGTGATATACTTATTTATATATATATATATATTTTTTTTTTTGAGAAGGTGGCTTCAAGTCAGAAAAAGAAATCTTCACCAGAGATTCCTAAGTTACCTTACAAAGCAGCTGTTAGAAGGGGCAGTGTTCTTTAGTCAGGTGATAATGAGAGGTGGCATGATGATTTGCTGAGAAAGAAGTGGAACAACGAGGATGAAGAGAGTCCCAGGTCATCTCAGTCTGCCTCCTCTCAGGAGGATGGACTTTGAGGAAACTTTGAATTTATTGAACTTAAATTACAAGGCAAATAACCGTGTGTTTCTACCCTTTTCTCATAGTTCTCAGGTATTTAAATGCCTTTTTTACTTCATCTGTGAACATTAAAATTGTGTCATAATGAGTCTATCAACCATACCTTTCTGTGACATTTTCCTCTTTATTCAGAAACTTTCCCCTATACTCAGTCATAACAATTATTTGAAGAAAATACGATTCAATGAAAAGTTTGCTTTTTCACTTTGATATATTTACTGAGAAAATATGTCCTCCCTCCCCCCTCCCCCACACACACACAAAGTGAGCCAATTTTCCAGAACCAATCACTTTTCCTAGATGATAACTCTGTTGTGGTCAGTCTCATATCCAGCAGGGAGTCACTGCTGAATCCCCAGATTAGTATCCGAAGGACTGGTAGAATAAGAATACTTAATTATAGACTGATACTGTTTGCATTGCCAGAGCTTGTATGCCAATGACATCTTTCAACTCTGATGGGAAATACCTTACCCAACCCCAGCTGAAAGCTTTTCTGGACTGCAGTTTCTTCACACCTCCTTTTTTGCCATGGTGGTACAAAGGAAAGAATGGCCAGATCTGTTCTCCCTATACTGTGTGTTTTAATTAATATGCATCTTGTTGGCTGGTTACCTAGACCCCCATCACAGGCATTAAGTTCTTTTAATTTCTGTCTGTAAAACTGAGCAGGTACTCCTGCTCCTATGTCAAAATTGGATAAACTTTAGATATATTACACAGAACACACTCTTGCTTCCAAAGGGCACAAGATCAACAGAATTAGACATTCTTTCAAGTACTTTAATACTTAGTCACAGAGATCTTAGAACATTTCATTACAAATTTGCTTTCATTTGAGTTAGTACAGATATAAATCATAAGTGTTAAAAATGCAAATGTGCTTAGAACAAATAGGACTCTGGATTAAAAAGCATAGATACAGATAATGCTAATATGCAATATAAACTGTTTTATGAAAAATGTGTATGTGCACACAAACACTTGACAATGGCCTACATTTTTTTTTCTTTTTTGGGTCACACCCGGCAATGCTCAGGGGTTTCTCCTGGCTCTGCACTCAGGAATCACTCCTGGCGGTGCTCGGGGGACCATATGGGATGCCGGGAATTGAACCCTGGCCGGCATGGGCCGGCGCTGCAAGGCAAATGCCCTAACCGCTGGGCTATCGCTCCGGCCCCTACATTTTTCAGTTGGGATCAATTTCATTTCTCTGCTGATTGGAACAGAAAATTGAATTGATTTGAGCTGTGATAGGGCCCCACATACATATACATATATACTCAAGAAGAGACTTCCGGATATACATTTGAGATCATTAAAATTTTTCTGAGCACCAATTTTGAAAGCCATTGCAGATAAGCTGCATCAAAATATTTCCCTATTAGTCACTCTAACGTGATGAGCCTTAGTTTACCCAACTGTTTTGTGAAATTTCTACCTAAGGCATATGATCTTTACTTTGGTTGTGGTGCTTGGTTTCTCCCCTCTCACTGCTGTTACTCTAACAGCTATGTGTGCTTGGCTGTTGGATGACAGGCCTAGCTAGCTTGGGAGCTTTGCTGTTTTATCCACTCAGAGCTTAACCTATTTACATGTTCTTAAGCCAGGTTCATACAAATGAGATCTCTCTTCCGTGTAAACACTGATGGAGGGTGTGGCAGTTGAAGTCACCTTGACTCTGAATGAGTAACTTCTGACTTCTTGTTATACATCTACTAAGACTTCTATGTTATCTAGATTGGGCACAGCGCCTCTTTATACCCACTGGACCCGATGTGGGACAGTTAGTCTCAACGTAGTCAGGGTGGTAATCTCCTGGTAAATTCTAACTTTAAGATTATAGGATCACATCCAGACCCCTTGGGCCCTGCGCTTCCGGAACGTCTGCAATCTCCCCACAGGTGTGTGTGTGATCCCTTGCGTCTTCACAGACCCAATCAGCCCCAGGGAACAGGCCAGAACCCTACACCCACATCCAAAAACTCAAAACCGCGTGGGCGCTAGTGCGTCCGTGTGATCCTCTTACTACCTGTCTTGCATGAGGTACCAGTGAACCTTTGTTCCTACATCCTGTCCACCCACCCAAACTCTGCAAACAACCCAGACACCTAATAACTGTACTATCTAGTCACCCAAGAACTCACATTTCCAACCTACAATAGTCATAATGGTAAAGCAACACAAAATTTCATTAAGCTCTGTGAGTGAAGTCACTAGTCCAGATGAGCCAAGCAACACCTATGAGTTGTATAGCCTCTCTGATAAGGAATTTCGGAAAGAATTGTTAAGGATGCATAAGGAACACAAAGAAGCAATGGAATGCAAAATCAATAAAATACAAGAGGACATGAGAGAAGTGAGGAAAATGAAAATGGAAATAACAGATATTAAAAATGAGGTAAATGAAATGAAAAACACAGTGGAAGACCATCATAGCAGAATAATAGCTACTGAAGAAAGAATTAGTGATCTCGAAGACGAGTTCCAAAGATTCTCTACACAACACCAGAAGATAGAAAAAAGACTCACAATTACCAAACAGACAACAAGAGATAATCGGATGAAGCCAGAAGAAACAACATACGCATCATTGGGGTCCCAGAAGGGCAAGAAGAAAATCCTAATGAAGAAGAAACTGTCAAAGCCATAATTGCTGAGAAGATCCCGGAACTAAAGAATGCTTGCCTCAAGATCCAGGAGGCCCATAGGATACCAGCTAAAAGAAACCCCAACAAGAATACTCCAAGACACATCTTAATAAAAATGACAAAAACTATAGATAGAGATAGAATACTGAAAGCAGCAAGATCAAAGAAGGAAATCACATACAAAGGAACATCCCTAAGATTTACAGCAGACTTCTCTGATGAAACACTCCGAGCCCGAAAACAATGGTGGGATATTGTGAAAAGGCTCAATGAACTGCAGGCCTCACCAAGAATTCTTTATCCAGCCAGACTCACATTCAGATATGAAGGAAAGATACACAACTTCATGGATAAGCAACAACTCAGGAACTTCATGGACTTAAGATTATAGTATCACACTAGTTTGCCCTCAAGCAGGCGAGTGTGACCCTTTCAGTATACAGAGAACAAGATACTCAGAATCACATACTCAGGTATAAATAATAATCACATACTCGGGTTAAATAATAAATATGAAGGACCTTCTGGGTACCATCTAGATTACATGAATCCCATAAAATTAAGATGTATTACCTTATACCAGCCCCCCTCTCTTCAGTGTTTTACATAAGAGATAATTTCAGAAGACGGGATTAGTCCTTGGTGAAATCCTTTGTTTATACCTGTAGTAGGGTGTGGCACCACCCTTCTATACTCTTCTACAATCTAGAGGCTGTTTAGGGTTCTTTGTTGACAGAATCCTCCCTGAGGTTAGGATTACTTTTGTGTATATAAGGGGACTGATTTGAGGTACTCTCCCTCCTCTTTGGTGAGACTCCTTTCTGGTAGGATTCTCTTTGGTGGGATTCCTTTCTGGTAAGACCCTCTTTGGTAGGACTCCTCTTTGGTGGGATCCACTTTGGTGGGACTCTCTCTCTGGTGGGAACATCTTCGGTGGGAGACTTGGGCTCTTGTGTATGGTCTAAGTTCTGACCAGAGCTAGAGTTCTTTGATTATATTGGATTGTGGTGGTAGAGCTTTTTTACTATTAAAAGCCTTTTGGAACTGCGCTGGACTCGTGAGTCTTCATCCATTCCCGGTGAAGAGAACTTCTGTCCTGATACTGTTGGGGACCCCAGCGGCTCCCCTACACTTGGCCAAAAGACACACTGGGTGCACGCACACACACACACATACATACACGTACACTATTACATGTGATAGCAAGATGTCAAAGATGAAGATCAATTGATGCAGAATGGGAATTACTTAAAGAATGTCTAAGATGCTTAATTGATACTATAACCTGATAAAAACAAAAATCCAATTGCGCTACTGAGTAGTGCTCTTTTCATTTGAATATTAAATGCTAATTGAAGAGTGGAAAAAATCCTTGGAACTCTGAGCATGCCTAAAATCCCAGAAATTGAGCAGAATTATGTATGATGATATTGGTTCTGGCTACAGCTATATCATTGTATGGTTTGAATCTATAAGATAGTTTTCACAATTCTTACCAATCTGATCTTTCAGGAATCAAGTACAGGTGTCACAGTGGCATGCAAGGGCTTCTTGGGGTCCCCCTTGTAAGAGGAAATTGCTGGTGAGACACTTAAATGCCTGCAATCTGAGAGGACTGTTCAGTGAGTGGCCCATAGCATTCAGGCTTTCCTGGGCAGTTTACTTAGCATGGTCGGGGACTCTGACCCTGCCATTTCCACTAAATAGAGAGTCACCTTTAGGGGAAATCTTTGAGATCCTGCTCTGGAAGGGTCTTGGTGAACCCTTGTAAGATTTAGAGCAGTGTGTTGCTTCCCTTCCATCCTTGCTTCTCCTCACATGACTGTGCTTGCCCTGTCTTCTCCCCTTTCTCAGACATCACCGTCTTCAAAAGGCAGTTCCAAAAGACCTAGACAGAACCTTCCTCAAATCTCAGTCATATGGAACAAACTTGTCAAGATTGCAATTTTACCGTTTCCTAGGAATTTTCATATATATAAATATTACAAGTTTTTTTTATTCTTCTAAGAGTTTTAATTTCCTATGTTTTCTGTTCATAACATATGCATTTACAGAGAAGAACTGATAAAGCCCTTTTAATAATCTAAGTCTCATACAATACTGACCAACATCTGACGATCCTCTTGAACAATAGCAAAGCTGGAGGGAACTCAGATATATTTTGAGAACAGAGCATTGTGTGGTCCAGGTCCCAAGAATACGTGAACAGGAATTCTTGGCTTTTCATGGTGAGGGTGAGATCTGGGAGCCTCTTTGTAGCTGTTTCCATGCCAGACTGGGCTTGCAAAGTGAGCTCTGGGCAGTTTGTGTCTTAGTAGCCAAGTTACAGTCTGGATACTCTGCTTTCATAGTTTACAAGGTCTCCATTGCAGGGAACTCTAAGACCAGCTCAGTTGGGTCTCAGGTGTTCCAGCTACAGGACCTGCTGTATTCAAAGCTCTGACTTAATGGCAAGACCTTCCTTCTTATTGACCCTGTGGAAGGACAGTGCCTGCACTCTTAGGTTACTTGATAAGAGTCTATTTTAAATAGAATTTGCTTCAGTGCTAATGCCACATTACCTAAATATCCATAAATTTCCCATGAAGACTGTGGTAACACTGGAAGTCAGCAGATTGTAACCAGATGCAAACTCTCTGTACCACCCCCACTAGAGTTTACTTACTCATATATTTCAATGGTTAGACTTTGGATGTTCAGATAGTTTATTCCCCTCTGGCTGTAAGTTAGTATTTAAACGAGATGTTCAGTTCCTTAGGGACAGCACACATAGGTTGGAAGATGCATTTGAATGGAGGCAGGGAAAACCGGTACAGTTGGGGCTTTTCTTCTTAGACTGTCAAAGAGATTATTGCTCTTACTCCATCTGTTTCCTTGTTCATATTGGAAAATGCACAAGGAAATCCTTTTAGAGCTGGGAGACAGTGATATGGTGCAATGCAGCAGCAACGTACAGAACAGGAATTCATGAAGAAAGGGCTTCATTCAGGCTTACACTCCCTCTGTGAATTTGCGCTATTTGGCTCAGCGCCTCTCTGAACAGTGTATTGAGATGGCGCCCTTTAATATATATTTCATTAGGGTCTTTACCACACCTACCGGTGCTCAGGGTATCCCTCTAGTTCTGTCCTCTGGGATCACTCCTGATGGTGCTTAGGAGACCATATATAGTGCCAGGGATCAAATCTGGATCCAGTTGGCTGCTTCTAGGCAGAAACTTTACCCACTGTGCTATCTCTCCCACCCTTTTATATCATATATAAAAACATATATATATTTTTTTAAAGAAATTTTGATTCTTCATCTCACTGTGCATAACGCCTTCCTTCAAAGAGTTCACTTGATCACTTGACATCCCGTTAGTCATCGATTTGCTCCATTTGACCCTATCACATGCCAGTGTAGCCCAATGGTATCTGGTTGCTTCAGGAATATGAAGAGCCTCAAGCCATTCGTCCAGGGTCTTGAAGAAGTCTGCCATCTTGTAGGTGGGCGACCACATGATCACGTGGCCTTCAAAGAGTTGAATTAAAAATTTTATTTGCTTTATTTGCTTTCTGGGTCACACCGGAGATGCTCAGGGGCTACTCCTGGTTCTGCACTCAGGAATTACTCCTGGCAGTGCTTGGGGACCAAATGGGATGCTGGGGACCAAACTTGGGTCAGCAGTGTGTGCAAACACCTTCCGTACTGTACTGTCATTCTGGCCAGCCATGTGCAAACACCCTACCCACTGTATTATTACTCTGGCCCCAGAATTGAACTTTGTGAGCACTGCTTGATGACCAGTCGCCAGTACTTCCCCATGATGGATCATGAAAATATTGTAAATTTGCATACCCAAGTGCCTCCAAAATATAGAAGGGAAGTCCCAGGTCCTCCACGGGGATAAACTTAGCAAGTTCATGCAGTCTTGGCCAGTGATAAGGGCAAAACATTTCAGCAATAGCGGTTTGTTTCTTGTGATCTTTTTGTTGTTCTTCTTTAACATGAGTTTATGCAATGACCATATTAGTAGTTTTTTTCCTTAAAAGATATTTTTGGCATGCTTACATATTCCAGAGATATGGCATCCCCAGCTGAATACCTCCAGGGGGCTCCTGCAGCAGTCCTCAGGGTGCAGGTGGTGATTTGGAGTCTTGCATGTGTTAGGCATATCCTTTACACTTGCGCTCTCTCTCCCACCCTAAATGTTACCTCATTAGATTATTTCTTACTAGAAGTGACCTAAAACTGAAATAAGCTAGCTTTATTTTTACATCGCTTAATGTTTCTTCTGTGACTGGATTGATTTTCCAAATTTCTATAATAGAATGTTTCTCTTTTCTATGATGCTGAAGACAGAATTCCTTCTGAAGTAAGTGAAGAAGTGATGGCGACATGGGATCCTCTGCACTGAAGGTCTGACAGAGACAGACAAACCAGCTTACCAAGGCGAGAAGTGTCTCTTGAGTGGGAGGGGCTGGGTGAGGTAGCAATGTTCCCGGTGAACCCCAGTTTTATCCTTCCCATCAATGAGGATGATGGGGGAATGTTTGTAGTGTTCAATGATGTCTTCCACGGAATTAAACTTCTGAAAGACAGCAGGAAAGTTAATAAGGTCATCATAACTTCTGGGTTAATAAAACACAGTTGAAGTAAGATGCTTTGTTTTACTTAGAAAAGTGTTAATGGGGCCGGAGTGATAGTCCAGTGGGTAGGGCATTTGCCTTGCACGCGGCTGGCCCATGCCGGCCTGGGTTCGATCCCGGCATCCCCATATGGTCCCCTGAGCACCGCCAGGAGTAATTCCTGAGTGCAGAGCCAGGAGAAACCCCTGAGCATTGTCAGGTCTGACCCAAAAAAAGCAAAAAAAAAAAAAATATAAAGTTTTAATTCACAGAAACATTTTTTTGGGGAAATTACATCATAAATATGTTTTTCTGTGGTTTGGCTCCTCAAAATTAGGATTATTTCTCACTAGAAGTGACTTTAACTGAAAAAACAGGGTGAGCAAGCTTGGGGGAGGAGGGGAGAGAAGAATAAGATAACCTAGGAGGATGTGCCAGGGAGACAAAAGGGAAATCCTGCTATTGCTCTGTGTTCCGCCCAAATGGGGTGGGTTGTTGTCCCCCCACTGGGCCAGCTCTATTCTGTGACAATTATGGAAAAATTGTGAGGAACTCAATGAGTTCGTCACAGGGTGCAACCTTGGGAGAGTGTGTGTTTCACCTTGAACCTAATGGTGACAAAGCAAAATGTCGAAGGTTAAGCCGTGGCCTCTAGTTGGCAGAGCGGTGGAAAATGATATAGGGAATTTGTGGCTTGCAAACCCCCTCTCATCCTCAGGGGTCCCTGGATAAAGGGGTATCCAGAGGTGCTGGGAGGTCTGAGCAATTTTACTTCCTTTCCTCAGCTTCTTGTGAGGTGTGGAGATGATGACAGCCCATTAGTTCAGGGCCATGTTCCCCATTGCATACTGGTCTTTGAGAGTTCATGGAAAATGGGGTCATCTTAAAAATAAGGGAGGTGGGCAGGAAGAGCTTTGTTGGAGAAGTAGACTTGAAAAGAGCTCTGTGTTCTGATGGGCTTAAAGAAATGGGGGTGGGGAGGTGGAGGAAGCAGGGAAACCCGGAGACCTGGAGAACAGCTGGGCGCAGACAGCAGCTGTGAGGAGGTTGTGAGGAGTTCAGTGCGTTCTGGATAGAATGTGCAGCCACTTCCTGGCACTCCTCTCTCAGCCAACCACCCTCTCTTTCTGAAGGCCAGGTGGGCTCTGTGTGGGGCAGCGGCCTTTGCAGTGAGCTCTGGAGACTGCCACCAGCTCAGCTGGAGCAGTATGAGGTGGACTCACTTCTGGTTCCAGGATAGAGGGCCAGGACCAGAAATGGAGGCTGGGTTTCTGGACAACAGTTTCTTTTGTTGCATGGGTGTGGGGTGGGGGTGATCTTCCAACAGACCAGGGTCTGCGCGAAGGGTGGTGCCCACCACTTGAACCTGTTAAATCCTTATATCCACTCCTGTATTGGATGCCAGGAGTCACATGACCTCTTCAGCCCAGAGTGGGTCAGCCCTGGGATGTGCCCCGACACTGCTGGGGTTCAGCCTTCAGGTGAACCTGCCTTCCTCTGAGTGGGAGGGCCATGCGGTCACTTCTGAAATACTGCTCTCTGCAGAAGACCCAAGTGAGCTGCCTGGGACTCTGCCTGTTCCCTTTGGTTTAAAACTCCCCCAAAGGGCGTTTCAGGGGGCTTTAACACAGGCACGCTGCACAGTGGAGTAAAAATGTTTGATTTCCTTCTCATCAGAGGGGTTTGTCTTCCTGAATGGGAAGCGCCCTGATTGGAGGGTCCCTTGGGCCTCAGCATGCACCATCCCAGGCTTGTTCTAAGCAGACTGTGTGCACTGGCTCCCCCTCAGGCTGTGATGGGGGTTGGGGGTATCCCTCTGCAGGTATCTTTTCCTGGTGCAGGACACCTTCTTTTTGTCCTGGGCATCCTCCTGCAACCCTCACAGTCCCAGGGTGTCATTTAGGTGGGAACTCACACATCTCACACATATTAAGCACCTGCCTCTGTCTGGCCCCTTTATTTACACCCTCTCATCTTCCACTCAGATAACTCCTTCAAGATCTGACTGGCTCTGCTGTTCCTGTGGGTTGCTTCTAAAGGCAGCAAGACAGCCAGAAAAGCAACAGGGACTCAAATGTCTGTGGGACCTTTTCTCTGTTGGGTGCTTCCTGCAGAGTGAGACTCTGATGCTGCTGTTTCAAGTCCCAATGAAGCACAGAGACTTGTCCTGGCAAACTCTTTTCATTTTGAAAGATCTTGCTCAGCAAGACAAAGGACCCCCACTGAGAAAGGCAAGAAGGAAAGGAAAGCAGTCCAGATGTCTGATTTCCCCCTGGACTGCTTCTCCTAGACCTGAAATTGGCCTTTTCTCTTCACTGGCCTTAACCACTCAACCTGTTTGCAGGGGGATGCCATCCTTTGCTTTTGGTCATGGAGTGCTCTCAGGCCATTAGATCCTGTTCATTGTGCCGCCTGCCTTGCTTGACCCTCCAGGACTGCTGCCTGTTCACTGAGCCTTTTTGGGTGTTTCTTTTTGCCCCTTTCCCCCTTGGTTAAATGAACACACTGGCAGATCCCTCTTCACCGCAAGGCTGAGAATTATGTCCACAAAGGCGGCTAGTAATTGCTGCCTGCCCTGAATAGTGCATACACCTGGCTGATGGGAGGGATTGCTCTCAGAAGCCTCAGAAAAGAGCCACCCTCTGATTGCCGACAATGTTCTGGAATGACACAAAAGGGACCTTTTTGTGGTGGAAGCAATAGTACAGTGGGTAGGACACTAACCTTGAACATGTCACCCTGGGTTTGAATCCTGGCACCTCGCATGTTCCCATAAGCATCTCCAGGGGTGACCCCCGAACCCCTCAGGATATGGCCCTGCCACACCCTATCTTCTAGAGCTTCATTATTATTTTTGTCAAATGATAGTTTATATTTTGAAAAACAGAAGCATATTTTAAATTATATTAAGGCATTCATCATTAAAGTTCTCTGCCAAGATTGTTTATTAGCTTATTTATGGGGAGGTGTCTGTTGGACTCCAGGGGCTGCTCCTAGTTCTGTGTTCAGAATTGACCCCTGGCAGTGCTCAGGGAACCATATATGATGCCTGAGATCAAAACTGGGTTGGACCCATGTCAGGTAAGTGCCTTACGCTCTGTGCTATTGCCCCAGCCCCTTGATGTCAGGTTATTTTGAAAGTTCAACCCAGTCTCCCTGTTTCTCTCTCTTGAGGTTCCTGTGACTACTTTATGACATGGCGTCATCCTTTCTAGCAATGCGGGTGACCAGCCTCTTTGACCCCTAAGGGAATCACCAAATATTTCACTGCTTAGCTCCAAGGTGAAAACTCCTAACTCCAGCTTGCTGGCCTGGGGGAGAACTAGGCAAAATGCACTGGAAGAAGAGGCACCTTTGGTGTGTGAGAAGAACCCAGCGAATCTAAGAATCACCAAGGGGCGCCTTTACAGCTACTGCAAGGTCAGGAGGGGAGACCGGGTGCTGCTCTGTGGGGCCAGGCTGCTAAGACTTTTTTTTTTTTTTTTTGCTTTTTTGGGTCACACCCGGCAATGCTCAGGGGTTTCTCCTGGCTCTGCACTCAGGAATCACTCCTGGTGGTGCTCGGGGGACCATATGGGATGCCGGGGATCGAACCCAGGCAGGCACAGGCCAGCTGTGAGCAGGGGCCAGAGCGCTAGCCCAGGGGGTAGCGCGTTTGCCCTTGCAAAGACTCTTTCTTGCTGGGTGTCCATATCACTGGGTCTCAGCAGACCTTCCAGAGTTGCATATAGAACACACACATTCCTCTGCAGAGCTGGGTGCTTCCCTGCTTATGGCAGAGCAATCCCATGTTCCTTAACCTCCCCACTGAGAACTCTCTTGCCCAGTCTCCCACAGAAGTCTCCAGCTGTGGAATTGACTTTACATTGTTTCTGTGGCCTGCACTGAGATTTAGCACTCAGGCTGGATGCAGTGCTGCCCAGACCTCCCTCCATCCTTTTTTCCTTCCTTTTACTTCCCTTCCTTTTTCCTTCCTTTTTTTCCTTCCTTTTTCCTTCCTTTTTTTCCTTCCTCCCTTCCTCCCTCCCTCCTTCTTTCCCTCCTTCCCTTCCTTCCCTCCCTCCCCTTTCTTCCCTTCCTTCCTTCCCTCCCTTTCTCCCTTCCTTCCTTTCCTCCTTCCCTTCCTCCTTCCTCTTTCCCTCCCTTCCTTCTTTTGCCTCTTACTACTGTGTCTCTAGCCATTTAATTTTCTTGGCCTCAGTTTCCCTATGTTAAAATAAGAAGAATTGTTATACCAGAGAGTTGTTGGAGATTAAAACGGGATCATGTGGAGAGAGGCCCAGCACAGTCATGTTGGCTGAAGGTTGCTCTCTTGCCTTATTTATGGAGTTACTAGAGACAATTTTGGTAGCTTATTTTTCCCCTCACTAACCAGATTTGCAACGAGGACAGACTTGCTCCATGTAGCAGCAAATGACAGGATCTTACTTGCGCTGGAGTCCTTCCTGGGCTAACAGGATATGGGTTCAGTGTGGGGTTTGGGAGATCCCTGGGAAATAGAACTTAGGTCTTATAGAAGTTTTCTAGTCAAGCAGCTAGAGGATGCAGAGGATCCTGCTCGACTGCCAGCCCAGGAATGTGGTAGGATGTGCTGCTGGGTTGTTTATGGAAGGGGCTAGAAGCATGAGGTTTCCTTCGTCACTTGCTGGCTAAAGCCCCTTTCCAACTTGTGCATGGGACACCGAGAGGCCATGGCAGCACCTCACAAACCCTCCGCCTATGTGTTGTCATCAGCCTGGAAAAGAGAAGTTGGGAAGTGACTCTCACCTCCTCTCCCGGAGTCCTGTCCCCAGTGCAAACTGCTGACTTGGTTCCAGGAAGCGAATCTTCACGTTGTAGACTTTGTTTCCATAAAACACTGCCAGCACGTAGGGCTCTGCCTGGGATTTTGTGGAACAGTCTCGAACCAAGAAAGTGCCATCCTGAAGCCAAAGAGACAGATCAGCTTATGGGGCGCCCAGGCAGGGCTGGGGGGGAAAAGTCTGAGAGGCAGAGGAAACCCAGGAAGCTCCCAGGTGTGGAAGTTGAGGGCCAGAGTGCAGGGACTGCCAAAGGAAGGTGGGCAATGTGTGGTCTGTGGGAGGACTGGGCCACCAAGTGGGTCAGCACTAGGTGGGCACAACTGGCAAATAGTGCAGGGCTAGCTCCAGGGGAAGAAGGCTGAGGAATAAGCCATCTGGGCTAAATGGTTCAGGCCTGAGCATAGGGGACTTTGTGGGCGCTGTGGTGCTGGGGACCACCAGGACCACATCTGGTGGTGTTGAGGGTCATGTAGTCCTGGGGATCAAACTGGGGTCCTGGCAGTGCAGTGCATATGCTGCTGACCCCAATGCCATGTTCCCTGCCTAAGGGGCTTTTGGAGGACACATTGTGAGTCAGCATGAGCTTGATACAGGCACATGTGAGAACGGACCTCCAGCAAACAGATCCTGAGTATACAAACAAGAAACACAGGATCAACATGCTGAGCATGCGAGCTCCTTTTAGTATTTGTTCCTCAACTCAGTAAAAAGTCCATTACTTTAGCAACACCGTTACAAGATATATGTTGCAATGAGCAATATAAGGTAGATTAATCAATGTCTGCTAGGGGAGCAGGCTTGGGGGCATGGGTGGGAAACAAAGATCTTTGGTGGCCATAAGGACACATTGGTGGTGGGACTGCGTTAGAATATTGGATACTTGGAACAGCTGTACTGCGAACAACTTTGTAAGTCACCATCACTGTATCACTGTATCACTGTCTTCCCGTATATCATCGATTTACTCGAGCGGGCACCAGTTACATCGCAATACATCTTGTCACATATGAGATAGCCCAAGGGCATCATCCCGCTCCAGGAACATAAAGACCCTCAAACCATTCCATCATGTCATGAGAATGAGGTCTATAATTGTTCTGGTATTTGGCATGTCAAATACAACACGGGTATCTTGTCAGGCTCTGCCATGTGGTGGGATACTCTTGTAATCACCTTTAATCTCGAGCATTTATGAACGGGCTGTGATCAGCTCTTCTGCTGCGTGGAGCAGGTGGTAAGTCACCATATTTAAATAAAGTTTAAAAAAATTAAAAATTATGTTTGTTCCTACAGTTTTTGCTCCTATCCTGATAGTGGTAGCCTGTCCTGAAGGATGAGACCCACAGGTTCCTGGGTCAGTATCCTGAAGGTGAGAGAGAAAAGTAGACAACACTTTCCCTGGAGACCAGGATTTTAGAGCCCAGCATAACCCTTGGTTTCAAAATAGCTCCTGAGGCAGATTCCACTGTTCCGTTTAACTGAATGTTAACTGACATGAAAAGGTTTTGGAACTTGAGAAAACTGCCATCTGAACTCCCTCTTTGATCTACAGTGATCCTGGTACTGAGAAAGAGAAGCCAATGCAAGAATCATGACCTCCAAAGCATTGTTGTGTGCAATGGCCAGTGGGCAGGAGACCAGAAGATGGTTGTACCTTGTTCTCCTTCATCAGTGCCTCTTCAACTGCTTGGCGGCTGTGCTTTCCAATGTACCACTCGCTGTGCAGCGCATCCTATAATAGGGGACAGGTGGATATTTTAGGGTTGAGGGAAGTAGCCTACCTTAATGTATTGGTTGCAGTTTGCTTCTATTTTTCTGCTAAGGATTTCTCTCTCTCTCTCTCTCTCTATATATATATATACATATATATATATACATATATATATCTTTCTATCTCTCTATCTCTCTACTCTCTCTCTCCCTTTCTCTCTCCCTCTCTATTTCTCTCTCTATCTCTCTCCCTCTCTCTCCCTCTCTGTCCATCCCTCCCTTCCTCCCTCCCTCCCTTCCTTTTTTTGGGTTACACTAGCGATGCTCAGGGGTTACTCCTGGCTCTGTACTCAGGAATTATTCCTGGCAGTGCTTGGGGATCATATGGGATGCTGGGGATCAAACCCACATCGACCATGTGCAAGGCAAACACCGTACCCACTCTAATATTACTCCGATCCCTGCTACAAATCTTTAGTAGATGCTTTATACAAAGACAAACCCCTGAGTCGAGAGAAATCCCAAGTTTGGTTGGAGAAAGATGGACATAAAAAAAATGAGATGAGTAAAATTGTCATGATTGTCTGCCTGCCAGTGAAAGGAATCAGTTTTGCCCTCCAAGATTGAGAAAGATCCAGCAGCTCCTGTCTCAGGAACCTCCATCTTCTGGACTGTTCGGTGCGGTGCCCAGTGAAGTGGGTACACCTCGTTGGTGGGTCCTAGATGTGAGACCAGCAGGAGGGAAGAGACTTCCACCAAGACATTTTCCTGCCGGCTCTACCTGAGTCATATGCAGTGGAACAGGCAGCCAAGCCTCATCTGTCTGAAAGTCCAACCAAAGTAAGACTAAGGTTGACTAGTCAAAGTATGGGTTTTGCTGTTAACCTGAGAGAATGGATTTTACAAATGAAATGTTGGAACATGACAGAATGTATGTTATAAGATTGATCATAAGCAAAGCAGATTTACAGAAGCAGAATAGAACAGTTAGATGGTTTTGTATCAAAGTGGAGATGCAGATGGGCCCAATGATTACGCTCTTCAAGAGCATGTAATGTGTGCTACAGAACATCAAGGCCTTCTGAGTCTCTGTGGCTCGAGGGTCCACAGCTGAGCTAATAAACCTTTGGCCCCGGACTTGTGTTGAGTGGCTGGCTAACACATCCATCTCCCCTGAGCCATTGTGACCCTTCTTTCATCAGTTGATGTATTTGAGAGCTAAATGCACCCTAACTGGGTGGCAAAAGGTTTGACAGCCAAAAAGTTTAAATTAAGAAAACAAACTTGGGCCAGAGATAAAGTACTGTGGGTCAGGTGCTTGTCATGCACACAGACTTGGGTTCAATCAGTGGCACCACATATGGTCTCCCCACATCCTTCCAGGAGTGACTCCTGAGCACCAGTGGGTGTGCAACCCCTCAAAAATCCCATGTGGGGCAGAGAGATAGTACAGTAGGTGAGTTGATTCCCTTACATACAGCAGGGTTCAGTTTCTGAAACCCCATATCACCTTCCGAGCACGAAGAGGAGTGATCCCTGAGGGCAGAGCCAGTACAGTAAGCCTGTGCACCACCAGGTATGGCCCCCAAACAATACCTCCCCCCAACTTTACAAAAAGAAAATCTTCAAACCCAATAACCGGAGGAAAATGTTCAAGCCCAGCACAAATATTCTGCATTGCTCAGGACAGCTGCAGAGAACATTGCTGAGAAGTGGGAGAGTTTTACCTTTCCATCTCCCTGTGGGGGACACGGCTTTCTCCAACTGATGCTTCTACAGCTCAGGGGGTTTTCCTGAGGGCGGTGGCTGGCTGGGGGCTGGCACCTCTGAGGAGTTGGGGGCTGCAGGAGTTCTCTGTGAGCTGGGGGACACAAACTCAGTCAGTATGGTCTCAAATGTCCTCCCTCTGCCAGACTTATCATGGCCTCCCTTGTCATAGCCTTTGTCCTTCTTTGTCCCTGTCCTTTTCCTAGAGCCTCCAGAGTCATCTTTGGAAATCTTCACTCTGACTTTGTCTCCCGGCCAGCTGAGAAGCCTTCCATGATGAGAAAGCATCTATATGCTTCACTTCTGCCCACGTGCAGAACAGTCACATACTTCACTTTTTCCAAAAAGATGAAGTAATAACCAAAAATAATCCAAGCTCATTTGTGGAAACATTCCCCACAGCCTCCTCTGTCCTGGTTTTCATGAATTCTGTTAAGTTTATTGAAGGAGCAAAGAGATCTCCCAGCTCCAGAAACATCATTTTTATTTATTTATTTTTAATTTTTTATTATACCACCGTGAGACATACAATTACAAAGGTGTTCATAATCGGTTCTTGGTAATACAGTATTCCAGCACCCATCCCTCCACCAGTGCCCCATTTCTACCACCAATGTACCCCCACCCCCTCCTGCCTACCCCCAGGCTGCCTCAATAGCAGGTAGTCGACTTTTCCTCTCTTTCTCTCTCTCTCTGTCTGCATCTCTCTCCCTCTTCTTTTACACATTGTGGCTAGCCCTGCAGATATTTAGAGTTTATCACTTAAGTCTCTTTGTGTATATTCAACGGTGAGTTTTAATCTGCCATTACCATTTCCCACACTTAGTAAAACACTGGTATCTATTTATATCCTATTAATGAATGCAGTCATTCTCTGTCTGTTTTTCCTTCTGACTAATTTCACTCAGCATGATAGTCTCCATGTCCCTCCATTTGCAGGTAAATTTTATAATTTAGTGTTTTCTGACAGCTGCATAGTATTCCATAGTATAGATAAACCACAGTTTCTTTAGCTAGTCCTCTGTTCTCGGGCATTTAGGTTGTTTCCAGATTCTAGCTATAGTGAATAGCGCAGAGATGAATAAAGAAGTACAGATAGTGTTTCTGCTATGCGTTTTCGGTCTCGGGTATATTCCCAGGAGTGCTATTGCTGGATCAAATGGGAGCTCAATATCTAGTTTTCGGAGAAATGCCCATATTGTTTTCCAAAAGGGCCAGACCAGTCAGCACTCCCACCAACAGTGGATGAGAGTCCCACGTCCACGCCAGCACCGGTTGTTCTTGCTGCAGAAACACCATTTTTTAAAAATGCCACAAAACAACTTTTTGTTTTAATGAAACGTCACTTTTTTTCTTTAACCTGAAAGAGGGCTTGACAGATCTTCCTTATTTAGATTAGTTGGGTGTTGGTTAGATATTTTACTAGGAAGGAGCCCTGTGAGTCTGTCACTTCATGGACAAACAACTGGCAGTATTTATAGGGTATATCCTTGCTTGTGGTCTACGTGGCTTTGAACCCTGACACACTTATTCCTAAACCCACCAGGAGTAATCCCTGAATACAGACTCAAGAATAAACTGTAAACACCACTGGTGTGACCCTCAAACAGAAGCAAACCAAAACATAAAATAGGAGTAAAGGTGCAAATATCTGTTCTTAAAAAACTTATAGGGGCCAAAGTGATAGTACAGTAGGTAAGGTGGTTGCCTTGCATGTTGTAGACCCAGGTATAACCCTCTGCCTTTTATAGGGTCCCCTGAGCACAGGCTGAATGATCCTCTGAGCGCAGAGCCAGAAATAAGCTCTGAGCACAGCGAGGTGTGGCCCAAAATACCAACAATAATTAATAAGAAGAAAATGACTTAATTTTTTAAACAGTGAAGAATCCAGAGCATCAGAGTAAAGCATTGTAAGCTTCTCATTTGGGAAGATGACATGAACTACAGATTATAAAAAGTTCAAGCATCCTTTTATGAAAATAAGGTTCAGAATTACTAGTCGAACAACAGATTTGGAATATACAGATTTGGAACATACAAAGTAGAAAAAAAAGGTGGGGAATAAAGAAATCTAATATATGACAAAGATAAAAAGTCAACACAAGCAGGGAAAGTAGGCGACACAAAATATTAAGAAGGGATCCCCATATGTTAGTAATCATATCAGCACAGAGGTGTAGAGACAGTATTTGAAAATCAAATGCAGATTGGTTAAAACTTGTTATGTGTTAAGTCTGCATCACAGTGTCATGCCAGAGGGAGCATGAGAGGGTAGAGAGGAGTGTGTCCTGCCAAATCCTAGCCAAGAGAAAGCTAAAAGACCTTCTGTAATATAAAGATCATCTTGAAATTCTTTATTGTGATGTATGATGTAGAAATATATGGAAAAGGCTGTAACTCTTTCTGGCATGAACCTGAAGCAGTAAGAACATACGTGAGAGAAAGACCCACAATCAATGTCTCCTAGGATGGTGCATGTAAGACTCATTATGATTTTTCATGATATTGTAGGAGTTGATTTATTATATTTCAACTTTTACTGCTTTTCTTGACTATTTAAAAAGTCTTCCTTGGAAAAGAGTTCTTGTAAACACTTACATGCATTTGGAGTCTATTCAGAGAATGAGTTAAATAAAACAAAACAAGGAAATAAAATAGCTTGCCCCTACACAATGTGCCCCAAAAGGACTGGTAAATTTTTTGTTTTGTGGATGAATGTATAATGAGTATATAATCTAAGTAGAAAATCCACTACAAGTACTTTAACTGATTTTATCTAAGCTAATGACAGCTTAATTTTGGTCCTTTTTAATTATTATTTATTTTTACATAGAATATTGCACTTAAGTTATAGAGAGCCAAGAACGAAATGATCAACAGAGCACGTAGGAAGAACACTGGGGATGAATAGTAGATGTCCCAATGCAATTTATGGCAGTTTAATAAAAAAGAAAGGGTTGTGAAGCATATTGATGACAGTAACTCTGAGTACTGAAACATTCTTTTGATTATTGAGCTCTTTGTGATAGTGATCGCTTGATCACTTGACATCCCGTTATTCATCGATTTGCTAAAGTGAGCGCCAGTAACATTTCCATTTGACCCTGTCAAGTGCCAGTGTAGCCAAATGGGATCTGGTTGCTTCTGGAATACGAAGAGCCTCAAACCGTTCATTCAGGGTCTTGACAAAGAAGTCTGACCATCTTGTAGGTGGGCGGCCACGTGATCTTTTGTCCAGCCCATCTGATTGTTGATGCCTTGGCAAACAAGACAGCGTCCCTGACTCTGGAACAGCGAGCATTTGTGCCGCTTGGCTAATGTTTGGTGTTATTAGAACGATGTCATCAGCAAAGTGGAGATGGTGTAGTTGCCGACCATCTATCTTCACTCCCATTCCTTCCCATTCTAATTGTCGTATGATGTTCTCGAGGGTGGCACTGAAGAGTTTTGGCGATATGGTATCATCCTGCTAAACCCCTCTTTTGACATTGATGATCACTTTGTAGAATGGTCAGATCCTGGTGGTGAATCTGTAATACAGCTCACGAAGGATCTTGATGTATTAGGTTTGAATGCCCTGTTTAGCTAGGGCTTCAATGACCACTTCAATCTCCACAGAATCAAAGGCTTTCTTTAAATCAATGAACTTGAAGAGAGTGGCGGGGAGCAGCCGTGCGGGTGCTGGTGGTGCGACCCTAGCTCAAGGGCGCGCATGGACAATAGTGCCTAGGAGCCCGACGAGGCGGGGCGGGGGACCCTAGCCCTGGTCGGCACTGACCATGCAGGCAACGTGACCTGGCTGTTGCGAGCGGCGACAGTGAGGTTGGGGAGCCTCTCGGCTTGGGCCCCCTTCACGAGTGACTCCGGCGGGGCCTTGGGCCCGGCCTGTGGGGCAATACGATGACTGACACCTGGCGGTCATCTTTCTTTATCATCTTTATTGCCACCGTGTTTGCCGCTCAACAAGGACTGCTAGTGGGATGACCAGAGCACAGGCCATGTGTCCTCCGGCTATGTGGAGTGACTGAAGGGTATGTCCTTCTTCTCAGGGAGGAGAGCAACATCACACTCAGCCATGCTCAGGGGTTTCTCCTGGCTCTGCACTCAGTAGTTTGCTGGGCTAAGCACTGCCAGGAGTAATTCCTAAGAGTATACCGCCCGCAAAGGCAGAGCCTGGCAAGCTGTCTGATGCATATTCAATATGCCAAAACCAGTAATAAAAAAAATGTTCAATTTCCTGACCTTGAAATAGCCCTTAATACGGCAGCACTAAGAAGGACGAACAAGGACCTGAAAAAATTTCAGGGCCATACTAAGCTGCCAAAATGAAGAAGGACTAAAATGACAGTCTGTACTTTCAATGCACGTACACTGGCAATGGAAGCATATATTGCGGACCTGATGGTGCAAGTGCAAAAGATCAAGTATGACATCATTGGTCTGACTGAGACAAGGGAGGCGTCAATCACATCAAGCTGTTTTTGACACCGGAGAAGAACTGTTCCTTGGAACATGTGATGAAAGAGGCGTCGGTGGCGTCGGTGTCCTTTCCTTGTCAACACAAACATGGTCGTGAACATTAATTCATTTGAATGCCTAACAAACTGGATAGGACGATTACACTTGAAGAGATGTGGCCCACTGCCAGCAGTTTCTATCTTCGTTGTCTATGCACCAACATCCAGATACAAGGAAGAAGAAATTGAGAAATTCTACATGGAACTGGAGGAGTTCTATAAAAAAGATCACACCTTCTACAAAATCATAGTTGGTGATTTTAATGCCAAGATAGGACCGAGAAGATCGGCCGAAAAACTCCACATCAGGACCCATGGCCTAGAACGGAATGAACAGGGTGAGAGACTATCTGAGTTCATCATGTCCACCAAGACCATTCATGGGAACTCACAGTTCCAGAAGACTGAATCGAAACGTTGGACATGGAAATCCCCTGGTGGACAGTTCCACAATGAAATTGACCAATCATCTTCAATCGACGGTTTTGCCTGACTGATGTTGCTATCGTCCCAAAATTCCAAACAGGATCAGACCACCATCTCCTTCATGCGAAATTCTATTTCACGCAATGGGGAGAAAAGGCTGCAAAGTTTAAGAAGAGAACTCCCAGAATGACCACCAACTGGGAAATCTTTGGCACCATTGCGGCAACATGGGAAGATACTATCATTGATGACATCATGAATACAACTGACTGGTTCAGCACCTCCATGATTGCATAAAGAATGCCGAGAGAGAGAAAGCCACAAAAGGACACCTGTCTTCAAAAACTCTCGAGCTCATTCGCCAATGTGGCAAGGCGCGAGCCTCAGGAGACCAAATGCTAACATCCAAGCTTGCAAAGCAGTGCAGAGAAGCGATAAAGGAAGACCTCAAAGAGAGAAGAGCAGAAATACTGGAAGATGCAGCAGAAGCTGGGAAAAGCATTCACATGCCTGCCTGTCCTTCACCAACTATAAGACCAAGATGACTGCCCTCCAACGCCCTGATGGATCTATCACATCTTCCAGAAAGGCAATGGAGATTATCCAGGACTTCTACTCAGATCTCTTTGATAGCCACGTCCACCTGCCCACATACCAAATTCCGAGGATGGATATGTCGTTCCCAACGTTCTCCCTTCTGAAATCCGACATGCAATTGGGACCGATGGCCTAGAATGGAACGAAAGAATGGAATAGCACCAGGCCCAGACAAAATCAGACCCAAACACCTGAAGAATCTGCCTTCAGTACATCAATACACTGGCTCATCTCTTCACATGCTACCTGTCTGAATGCAAGGTGCCCTCCCAATGGAAAACCAGCAGGACGGTTCTACTGTTCAAGAAGGGGGGCATCCACGGCATTGGCAACTATCACCCCATCTGCCTGTTGTCTGTCATCTACAAGCTGTTCACTTGAGTAATCCTGAACAGGATTGGCAGAACATTAGATGAAGGACAACCATGCCAGCAAGCTGGCTTCTGAAAAGGATTCAGCACAATCGACCATATCCACGTGGTAACCAAGCTCATTGAAGTTTGTAGGGAGTGTATAGTGATACTAGTTATTAAGTAAATGCTACTTGATGTATTATGAGAGAAATACAGCTCTCAACTTTTATTTATAACTTATAATAAAAGCATTTTTGTTGTCTGTGGGTATCCATACAAATCCATGATGAACAGGAAGACAGTGACAGTGACCTACATATGTATATATGCACATATATTTGCAAAATCAATTTAAAAGATAATTTTACTTGAAGAGATATATTTAAGGAATATTATAAACTGCAGATGAAAAAGCAAAGAACCATGAACTACCCCGAACTTGGTAATTTACTATTTTAGAGTGTAGTCAAACCTTCTGGCTCCCAATCTGTCAAAATAATTATTTCTGAACCACAATGTCCTCTAGTAATCCTGAGAAAAAGTTGGAAGGCTTTGTATTCCCCGGTTTTAAATTATGCCATAAAGATATTGTAATCAAAACTGCAATGTATTAGAATAAAAGCAGACACTCTGATCAATGGAACAGAAATGAGAGCCCAGAGATTATTCCTTATTTACCATGAAGGAACCATAGACATGGAGGAAGAAAGGCCTTTTTAATAAGTGATACTGGGAAAACTAGTTAACCATGTGCAAAGAATGAAATTGGAGCAGTATCTGGAATCATGAACAAAAGTGAACTCAAAACAGATTAAGGCTTAGATGTTAGACTTTGGCTCATAAAATGTATTGTAGAAACTAACACCGCCACTGCCATTGGCTTTGGTGGTATCTTCAGTGATTCTACTCCATGGAAGGATAGCAAAATGTCATAATCAAAGGCTAACACATTCAATTAAAACCCTCTGCACTGTTGAAGAAACTAAACTAGCACTAAGACAAATAGACATCCTCCTGAGCAAGAGAAAATATCAGTCCACATACAGAAGAAAGATTGAATATATATCTTAATATCCAAGATATATAAGGCACTCACAAAAACAAATCTCCCCATTCTTCAAGGGGGTTAAGAACCTAGTGGCAGATGGGCAGATAAAGAAGCTGGAGCATGTATCCACTATGGAATACTATGCATCTATACGAAAAGATGAGATTTTGCCTTTTGGAACAACATCTATGGTATTTAAGGGTATTATGTTAGATGAAGTACATCAGAAGGAGTTAGAAAAGCACCAAATGATTTCACTTATAGGTGGAACATAAATGAAGCAGGAAATATATAATATCTAGTAATAACAAGCCCTTAGTTTCTTTATACATTGTGGGGAAACATTCATAGCACTAGGATGGTAGATATGGGACGGTAATGTTGTGCTAAAATATATCAACTTTTTTTTTTTTTGGGTCACACCCGGCAATGCTCTGGGGTTTCTCCTGGCTCTGCACTCAGGAATTACCCTGGCGGGGCTCATGGGACCATATGGGATGCCGGGGATCGAACCCGGGCCGGCACAGGCCAGCCGTGTGCAAGGCAAATGCCCTACCCACTGGACCATTGCTCCGCCCCTAAACTATATCAACTTTTATAAACTATTGTTATCACAACACATATTTTGGGGGCGGGGGCTACACTCTGCAAAGCTCAGGGGTTTCTCTGAGCTCTGAGTTCAGAAATCACTCCTGGAGTGCTTGGGGACCATTTGGGGTGTCGGGGGTTAGAACCTGGGTCAGCTGGGTCAGCCGTGTGCAAGGTAAGCACCCTACTTGCTGTACTATCATTCCAATCCCTCAACAAATAATTTTTTACAAAAAGCAAAAAAAAAATTTTGTTACTCTGAGATCCATTCTGTTAGGCTCCTTGAAGCTTAGCTTGAATTCACTGATTAGAGAATCTAGGCAAGTTTGCTTATCAGATAGTAATGAAACTATTACATCTCATGGAACATTCCCGAAATACTTCCCTCACTTGTAAAACAGAGTGATATCTATATTAACTAGAAAGAGTTCAAGATTCTCCAGTGAAGAGTCCCATCTGTCTCAGTGGGACCACTCAAAGGAAAGCTGTAGGCTTAGGAAGCCCAAGCTGGTGAGGGCTGGAGTTGTGCTTGGTTTTCTGTGTTCTTAAGTTCCGCTACTCAGGCTTACCTGTTTATGGTATGATTCTTACCTGCAGTGCTTTCCCCCCTGTTCTGCATGGTCTGGTTCAAGAAGGAGCTGAAGCAGATGTCAGAATGAAAAGAATGTTAGTACTTTCCATATAGTGCCAATCTCCAGGCAAAGGCAAGGTCAACAATCACAGCTCGACTTGCTTTCAAAACTCTTCTGATTTTACTGGCTGTGTTAGGAGAACCATCTGTTTTAAAAGCCAGTGGGAAACGGTTTCGTTTCTCAAGATGGGAAAACATTAGAAATGGAGCGAATTGACTAGTGCATGTAAGTTCTTTCCAAGTTGTTTCAGTGAGAATAAATCATGGCTCTTGTGTGAGTCTTGGACATGGCTTGCCTCTGAAATCCCTCTAGAAAATTGTAGAGGTAGAAGATTGTAGAAGTTATTTCACCTTCCTGGGAAATATGAGTTAGGTGAGAAACTATGTGTGATTATAGAAAGAAAAATCCACAAAGCAGAAGATTATAGAAGATAGATCTAAACAACAAAAATTCACAAGGCTATGAATTGACTTACTTGTGTTTTACCTAATGTTTAGCTTTACTTAACCCCAATCTCTAACTTCCTGGTTTGTTTTATAACACTTCGGGGCCAAGCTTGAATTTAATATATGGAAATACAACTGCTCTTACTGGGATTGTGCTCTGGGTAAATGAAATGAAAAGCAGACTCTGTTAGAACTGATTAAATCAACTGATTATATTATTTATCTATCTCATCTATATCTATCTATCTATCTATCTATCTGTCTGTCTGTCTGTCTAATCTATCTATAGCTCTCTCTCTGCTTCTCTATCGCCTCTCTCACGCCTCTCTTACTCTTTTGCTCTCTCTCTATCATCTAGCTATCATCTTGCTATCATATAGCTATCATATAGCTATCTAGCTATCATCTAGCTATCATCCATCATCATCATCCATCATCATCATCCATTATCATCATCCATTATCATCATCCATCATCATCATCCATCATCATCATCATCCATCATCATCCATCATCATCATCCATTCATCACCATCCATCCATCATCATCCATCATCATCCATCATCATCCATCCATCATCCATCCATCATCAGCCATCCATCATCATCTATCCATCATCATCCATCATCTATCATCTATCTATATCTAATCTACTATCATCTCTATCTATCTGGGCTTAATTATCCCCAAGGAAGCCTTGAGTATAGGGTTTTCTTCATGCTTAAATATGCTGGCAGGTCATTTGGTTACCACTATCCTGAACTGGTTTTTTTTTTTTTTTTTTTGGGTCACACCCAACAATGCTCAGGGGTTACTCCTGGCTCTGCACTCAGGAATCACTACTGGCAGTGCTCGGGGGACCATATGGGATGCTGGGGGATTGAACCTGGGTCGGCTGCGTGCAAGGTAAATGCCCTACCCACTGGACTATCGCTCCGGCCCCTACCCTGAACTGTTTTTACTGCTCGGACTGGCAGATGAGAGGGCGATGCTTTGGACCAGGATCCTGTATCAGGAACTAGTGTGATTTTGTTAAGCTTCTGGGAAAGGAAATTCATAAACAGTGAAATTTCTGGGTACTTAATGTATCCTGGATACAAAATGTTGAGAGAACAATAATATCCTCTGAGAATACTCTAGGACATATGTACAGAGTTGAATAAAAAATCCAGAAACAATAAAAAATAAAAATGTTTTTTTCTTTCACATCTACAAACACTCGCTTGGTAGGTGGTGTATTTTGGCAGAGGGATAAGCTGAGTAAAGCCTGCCTTGGCCCTAATGCAGCAGCTTGGTTTATGGAAGATGAGACTGAACCATGAACACAATGTGGGATGGGCATGAGGAATTCCATGGAAAGGGCTGGGCAACAGATATTCCCGTATTAGCAGATGCAATTCCTTAGATTCTAAGAAAGGCATCCTGGGGAGATGCTTGACTGAACTTAACCCTGCAGGGTGAGTAGGAAACATAAGGGGAGAAGGTATCCTCCAGGTGGAAAGAAAAGGTCCAGAGCCAAGACAACATGGTTTATTCTTTAGAACACTAGACAGGATGCAAGAGAAATTCATAAACAATGAACATAAATATGCAAGAGGAAACATGGAGACCACAAGTTACACTAATGACAATTGCAATGATCAAGCCAGTGGATGATATCCCTAGTTTGTTTTTGAGCTGGAGTAATGAATAGATTCAAGACTTATTTTGGAGAGAGAATTTTGGGAGTTGGACTGGGTGGGAATGGTGAAGATGGGAACAAAAACGTACCATTCACTGCAGAATGAAAGTTTGTTTAGGAATGAATAGGTCTATTTCCAACACCATGCACTGGAGATGTCTATCCATTTAAGGAAAATTTCACATGGGTTATTGGATATAGAGATTTGGAGCTGAGAAGTGTGGTTGGAGTAGAAGACAGATTTAGAAATTATCAGCTGAAGGTTGATATTCAGTATTATAGGGAGGAATGAAATTGCCTGGGATTTTAGAAATATAAAAAATGACCTTGGGGGCCGGGCGATAGCCCAGCGGGTAGGGGGTTTGCCTTGCACGCAGCCGGCCCATGCCGGCCGGGTTCGATTCCCGGCATCCCATATGGTCCCCGAGCACCGTCAGGAGTGATTCCTGAGTGCAGAGCCAGGAGAAACCTCTGTGCATTGCCGGATGTGACCCCTCCCAAAAAAAAGACCTTGGATATAACTGAAGCAATACTAACATTTAGAGGTCTGTTAAGCAACTGACCTTCAAAAAAAGGAAGGAACATCTGGAGACTTTGATGGGCTAAAGGAATACATGAAAGATGAGCCATATCACACTGCTGAGGATAATGCCACCAAAACTCTTGTTTTTTTTTTCACCAAAACTCTTGTTATCTGTCACAACAATGATGGTGCTTTGCCAGTGTAGAAAATTGCATGAAGTTTGGGTATTATGTTGTGGCAGGGGGTAAGCATGTTGCTTCCTGTGGCCCTTAAATGGAAAGGGCCACAGGAAGAATGTGATGGGCCACATCAAGAATGATGAAGTCATAATTTTATTACCAACTTGTCAAAAAGTGGGGGCAAAGTTACTTGAAATGTGGTACAGGAAAAGACAAGAGCGAGGGAGGGACAAGAGATGGTATCCCTTGGTGTCCCTCACTGCAGGGTTCATGAATGATGGTGACAAGGAATATCTCTAGGCTCTTCCTAGAGTTTGGTGGGGGTCACATGTTGGTGATGAAACAGGCACTGATTCCTATGTATCTCCCTAACCCTTACTCCCCCACCACAAAACCTCCAGTCTCTGTAAATACTTATAGATCACAAGGCGGCACCTGCACCATGGACAGAGCCAGGGCAAGTCAGGATTCATAGGCTGCAGTGTTGAACTTGACTTAAATGGCGAAGGTTAACAATTCAGACAAAAGAATGAGGACCAAAGACTCATCTCTTGGATCTCATGTGCCTTTGGTATGGATGAAGAGGAGGGTATGAAGCAGGAGGCAAAGAGAGGGAGAAGTGGTGCAGGCAGAGAAATAGTACATGCCAATGTCCTGCATTAAAGTGACCAGGGAGCTAGGGACAGCAGGGAGAGTGGAGCCACTGACCAGGAAGGCGAGGACTTCTTTGGGGGAGGGTGGAATCTTGGATTTGATTCAAGGAAGCACACTGCTAATTGCCAATGACTTTAGTTCCTGAATCATTGGCCGAAGTTTTCCTTGACTCTCAGTTGTTAGGGCATCTGGCACAATAATCTGATCAGGCAGGCATAGAAACAAAACATGGCATTTAAACCTGTCATCCCTGCCATCAACAAAAGGATTCAGTGACTATGTGTTCCTCACTCGAGAATCATTAGAGTTGGCCCTCTTTGTTTCCAGATTGTTTAGCATCCATTCTGGTTAATACTGTCTAGTTAATATTCAAACCTTTCAATTTTCTCTAACAATCAATTACTTATAAAATGTGGGGGAGAACAATAAAAGGAGATTTGCCCACTTTTCTTGTGCCTTATCCTTGCATTTAATTGTCTAAGGTTGAAGATTGTTAGTTTCTCCAGACCTCCACAACTCATTATTTCAGACATTATGTGGCCAAATTACTAATGGGAGATCCAACCCAGGATTCTGGCTCCTTACCTGGCAGCTGCAAGGGAAACTCTTGAGTGTATTGGTTTTGTGAGGGATGAGATGATGCAGACTTCATCTGGGGCTGAGGAACTGCATGAAAGTTTGAACCTAGTTTGAACAAATTGCAAAAGAAAAATGATGTGGAATGATTTGGGGCTTACTAACACTTGTATAATTCTACCCAGAATTATAATTAGAAGTGGGTTGCTGGTGGCTAGTGGAAACTGTCACCCACAGATTATGTTAATTCTATGCCTTCTTGATGTGGATTCTCCTCAAAAACTATTAAAGTTGTTTGAAATATTGAATATTCAGTAATGTGGTCAGGAATATTGAATCTATTATTGAAATTCCTAGAAACTCAGATTATTACATTGAATAATTCAGATATTCTAGACCATTTAAGATTTTTAGTTTTATTCACCTTTACTCATTCATTCGCCCTGTAATTAAATATGTGCCAAATAAATAAGCTCTGTGGACTAAATTTGTAGAATATATCCTGTATCCTATAGGATAGTATCCTGCTGGTGTCTGGAGATACAATAGAAAACAAGAGAGATGAAGTCTCTGCATTCTGAACAAAGAAAAGATAAAATAAGACCAATGGACCAATGATAACATGTCAGACATTATAGGTGATGAGGAGATAGTAAAATCCTTCCTAAAATAGAGAGCAGCTACATGTGATGTGATGTGATGTGATGTGATGTGTGTGTGTGTGTGTGAGTGAGAGAGAGAGTGTGTGTGTGAAAGATAACACCTTGATGAGAGAGTCTGTTCTCTGTTTGGTTTGGTTTGGTTTCACTATGAAGAAACTACACAGAGTTGGAAGTGAAATGGACTGGAGTTGGACTCCTCACTTAAGAGAAAACTTACATAGAAATAACAAGCAAAACAAGAGTTAACCATAAGAACTGTTCTATATGATGGAGGGAGAGAGGCATTCTGTACCGGTCCCCACATACTTCTGAATTTCCTGTCCATTCTGTAGGGGATATAATAGTGAACCTTACAGGGTTACCACCAGATGTGCATTTCCTCAACTTCCATAATTTGATCTAATTTTGAATTCTGAAAAGTTCTGCCAACCATGTGAACTGGAGTTATTTAATAATTACATACGTATGCCAATGGTAATGCTGCATTCTACATGGATAGACTTAAATGCCCTTGGTAGGGATGGATGGATGGATGGATGGATGGATGGATGGATGGATGGATGGATGGATGGATGGATGGGTGGGTGGGTGGGTGGATGGATGGATGGATGGATGGATGGATGGATGGAAGATTTAAGACCTTGGGCTATGAGATGCCATAAATCACTCTCCCACTTCTGGTTGTAAATAATAATAAAAGTAAGGAAGTATATCAGCACCAACATTTCTAATTCGGGTGGTCACTGGGTCCAAGGCTAATCATAAACTGACCCCTTTCATTGAAGGATGCTCATTATTTGAAATGTGATTGGAGTCAGAATGGCTAGTATTCATATGAGTGCAAAATCATGTCATGTTATCAGCCGTTCCTGGGAACTACTGTCCCTTGTGAGCTGAGTTATCAGTGCCAGCTTGTGTTGATAACTACTGAAGTCTAGGGTAGCAACGGGGAGGGTGTTGATGTCTGTGGAGGAAAAGGACACTGTCCTAGATTTTAGACATAGAATTGCCAATAGATTCCCATTCCTTCATCAGGTTCATTGGAATCCACAAAGTCAAGCAAGGTTCTAGTCCAGTTTAAGTTCCACAATGTAGACCAAGGCAACTTGAGGTTCCCAGAGAAACACAATCAACAGAAGTCACAGGGTGAGGCTGGAGAGATAGTACTGTGGGCAGGGTATTTTGCCTTGCACCAGTCACTGTGGATTCGATATCCAGCCCAAATGGTTCCCCTGGTCTTTACAATGAATTATTCCTGAGTGAGAGCCCGGTGCACCCCCTGAGAGCACCTGCTGAGGCATAGCCCCCAAACCAAACTAAACAAACATCACTGCTCCTCTCCCACCAACAAAAACTTGAACACATAGTGGTGGCAGGCCATTGAAATCCTAACCCCACCTTGCTTTGTCCGACTAGGTGACCTGCATTAAACTTTTTGGACCAGATCTCAGTCTTCTGATGGGATAGAAATCATCATTCTAAGTTCCTGGTGAACAGTATTTCACAGTTGATCTGAAGGAACTACTTAGCATCTGGCCAACTGTGGAGTATTGGATTGTAACTTCTACAACAAGGACAATGGTGTGTGTGTGTGTGCAGTGCATGCACATATCCATATGAATGAGGCTATTTACATGTGTGCTTGTGTGGGGGTATGACATAATAATGGAAAGAGCAAAAGCTTGTCCAGAGCAATGGGCCAGAGCTGCAAATGTTCCTATTCAAGCCATTCTTCAGTCACAAGATATATCTTATGCTCTCTCCCAGTTGAAGCTCACTGGAATCTTGGTGTTGGATCAACTATGAGTTCTTGGGTCCATCTGGATTACATCATTATGCAAACTTGCACACATACAAACCAGCCCTATGTCCTGGGCCCTCAAACTATTCTTTTAGGAAAAGTTATAAACACTTTAAATCTGGAACAGGAACTCAATTTAATGGTATTGGTGTAAGGGAAAAAAGCAATTTACCTTTATCTGGTCCGGGAACCTGTATTGAAACAAAAAGTGAAGTTGGATGACTTGGTGCTAGAGAATTTCACCTTATGTAACCTGTGTCTGGATCTATTGGTTAGGAGATTGGGAAATGCCTTTTATATTTTTCCCAGTGAGGGAAAAACTTTTGTTGATACAGATTTTTTAAATCTATAAATAGTTCCCAAAACATTAAGCAACATCCTCACCCCCCCATATTACTTATTTTTTAAAGTGTGCTTTAATAGGAAAGTACACAGACTTTTGGTAGCCTAACTTATTTGGACTCTTTTGTGTTTAGTTGGGTTTTGTTTTCCTTGCCAATTTGAACCCAAAGCCTCATAAGTGCAAAGAATGTTCAGAAAATTTAATTGTAAAAAACAAACATGAAGATGTTCACACTATTAGTTTTTAAATGTGTCTAAATGTGCCAAATATCTTCATTTTGATTCCCTTATTGTAAAAAAATAGGATAATACTAAATTGTATGATGTGTTACATATAGTATTTAAGTAGGTATACTACAAAGAAAGAAGAAAAGGAGAGAGGGAGTGAGGAAGAAATAAAGAAAGAAAGAAAGAAAGAAAGGAAGGAAGGAAGGAAGGAAGGAAGGAAGAAAGAAAGAAAGAAAAAATAAAGGAAACAAAAAGAAAGAAAAAGAAAGCGTCTTCTATGGTCTCTTAAATCCTTTCTGAGGGATTTAAGAGAATGAAAAACTTAGGAATGCTCTGGTGGCTTCATCTTCCCTAGCTTTCATGTCATTTGTTGAACGTCACTTGGTTGCTTGGCACTCACTTGGCTCTGGCACGTGCCCCCACCCTGATGGCTTTCCCAGCCATGAAACAGAGACAAGAGCACTTGTCTTTGCAGAGCAGGAGTGGCAAAGCTCCACAAAGTAGCGGGTGGCGGAGTGGGATTTCATCCTGTCAGTTTGACTCTGTCCAGTGGTTCTCCTACTTGACTGACCTGTGTTTCTGGTGCTGAAGAGATAGCAAAGGCCTCATCCCACCTCTTCCTGCATGCTGTGCCAGAGACCTCATCTTCCTCACAAGCAGCCATGCCCCCGTCTCCACAACACCCAACACACTAACTATGGAAACACAACAGGGTCCAACCTGAAAACCGGCATCTTATCTTGTTTTGCTCTGGTGTTTCTCACCTTAAAACTAGGGATAATAATAGATTTTGAACAGAGTTATTATGATAATTAAGTGTGATAAAATGTCTGCCGCAAGTCAGGTCTTGCCCACTTCACTCTGCACAAAAATTCCCTTGTTTATTTCTTAGAACAAAGCTGCCACTTACCTCACTTAAGTTCTTTAAGTTTATCTGACTGCAGGGAAAAGAGAAACATGGTGTTAGGCATCATATGCATCCCAGGGATGGAGGTAAAAGTACTTAGAACCTGTTGAAACCTTTGCTTACATTTCCTTTGCCAAGTAAGTGAACTGCCCACAGTTCAGTGTGATATTTATCACTGTTCTGTAAAATGTCACAGGTTGGTTTTTTTTCCTCATAATTTTCTAAGCAAAAGAAGGGTTGAGCCAGTGTAAAAGATGATGGCAGGAAGGAAGTGAATAAAGCTCGTCTCATCTGGGGAGTGTTTTAACAGCTTCATGGTCCTCCTGACATTTGGTTTTTCCCTGTCGAGGTCACAGGCACCCAAGGCTCTGGGGCTGTTTCCTTGACTTTTTAAAAACTGAGCATTCTGCTCAAAGGGCATGGGAAGAGTTTTTTGATAATGAAACGGTTGGGTCCATTGGCACCCCAGGAAGGTTGATGTGAGAGGAAGGATGCTGATGAGGAAAGGTGAATCAAGAAAGAAACCCTAGGAGACTCAGGTGGGGTGGGGAAAGGGGCCTCTTGGAATGAGAAAAAGTGGCCCCTTGGAGAGATCTTCCAAGAAAGTCCAAACCTGGTCCTTTGTGGGACAAGGAGTCCCTGAAAGGCCCAAAACCTCTATTTCCTGTCTGGAATATACTTATAAGGATGTTTGTCTGAGAGGATGATTTGGAGATTCGATAGAGACATGAGGAATGTGGGAGGTGAACCCAGTGGGTGCAGCTGCTGATAGGATTAGAGCACAACCTCAGAATGAGAGTGCCACGCACATGTGGAAACTGAGGCAGCAGCACCTCACTGCTGATTTACTGATAAATCAGAGATGCGGACAGCAGCTGTTTGTCTGGCCTGGGCGCAACTGCTTGTCCATAGGCCCAGGCCTGGGAGTCCCAGAGTTCTAAAAGCCCATAGGAGACAGTACAGCCAGCTGATGGGGCGAGGAAGGGGTGCAGAAATAGGGGAGGGAGTAATAAAGTAGAACACCCACAGTGTTGCTGACTGGGCATTCATCTGAGGCTGGGCTCCCTGTCCTCCATGTTCAAGGGATTTTGGCACTTCAGGAATAGCAAGAGATTAGTAACATGCCTTCAATAATGCTCAATCATTGATCCAAGTCTAAATCTTCCTGTTTCCTTTCAGTACAAGGCAGGCTTGTACCTGGCAACCAGACTCTTCACTGTAAGCACAGCCCTTCTCTAATATCTCTTAGGGCTCAGTTTCAGGAAAGTTTTATGTGAATCCTTGCTCTGTCATCTGTGAGCTCCATGGCCTTCCATCAGGGGACCCCTCTGGCAGAGATCACCCCCAGTCATCAGCCCTGAGATACTCTCCTAAAATACTAAGCGGGGAAACCATTTGAAATGAAACTGCACCTTCCACTCTCAACACTGGTGAAGTCCCACTTGCTTCTGAATGAACTTTTTTATTCTGAGGCAGTTGTTAGTAGTAACACAGAGCAAACTCTGCCCTTTGGGTAAGCAGGATAAAGGGCGCAGAGTCTTACAAAACTATGGGAACAATCAAGTTCACACTCCCAAACCACATTTTCAGTCCTTAGTGAGAATCCGTCTATTATCTTCCCTCATTTCTGTCTTTTAAAGAACACCAGGAACCAGAGAGATAGTTGGGGTTCACGCCTTCCATGCAGATGGATCTGGCTCCTTCTGTCACCTGCAGTGGAACCTGGCTCCTTCCTGACCCCACGGGGTCCTGGGAACACCTGGGTTCCTCCTGGTCCCGGCAGCTCTGCAGCCTTCCACTCTTGCATTGAACCACCAGAACAGATTGGCTGAGAGTTACTGGGAGAAGCACCTGAACACATCTTTGTAAGTGCTCAAACACCGCCCCCCCACATCCCCCTTACACTCACAGCAGCTAAAAGGAGGGAAGAGTCTCAACATTTGAAGACTCTTTGTTGGGGGCATCACCCAAGTCATCGCAACATATATTTGGCCCTGGTGGTTGCTAGAGGTGATGGAGCCAGTTAGTTCCAGCAGGACTAGTTGGAGATGGAACAGTTGCTTAGGCAAAGGGGGGTTTTGTCTGTCAATCAGGCACTGTCTACAAGCAACACTAGGTCTCAATCCTGCACCGTGAGCCTTGAGACTTGCTGAGGCTTTTGGGGGCCTCTAGACCCTGCCCGGCGGTGCTGGGACTCTTGAGAGCCGAGTCCAGGAGGCAGGGATCCAGTGCTTGTGGACAGCGGGATTACTTTGGGATGAGTCAAAATGATTTTGTTCCAGTATCTGCCGTGTGGATAACATTCCTAGGGAGACCTAGTGGGAAAGGCTCTCTTTGAAAGTGAGAAGCTCACCAGGAGGCCAGAAAACCCAAATCTCCCTAGGACACACCGACTTCTTTAAGCAGAGAAGAAAATTTTCCTAGGGTCAAAAGTTTGGACTTAAAATGTTGCAGTTAACTTGCAATGATTAAAAAATGTCCTTTAAAAATAAATGTTCTTAAAAATATGTCTTCCAGGTCCCCCAACCCCCCAATAGAAGAACAAAGTTATTCTAAAAATCAGTAAGAGGACGGAGAGCGGGCAGGCGTGGTCAGCAGCTTCTAGACTTCAGAGATCTCTGTGGATCTCAAGTTGGTAAATGACCTCAGGGACTTTTCTGAACCAAAAGGGCTTCAAGGGCTCCATTGTTCTGGAGTTTTTACTTTTTACTTAAGCTGCCCGGCTGCAGAGCCTCCAGACCTGGGCCTGAAACACAATAGGAGTAATCCCTGTTCTCCTGGGGGTGCGCCAGCAACTACCCACTGGGAAGGGCAGGTTCCCCTGGAGCTCCTGTCTGGACCCTTCCTGTAGACTGGGCAGGATAAAGCCCTGACACTGCACCCTCAGCCCTGCCTGTTAGTCCAGAGGTGATCCAGCCCTCCTACCCCTCCCTGTTCCAGCAATTCACTGCCCCCAGCTTCCCCAGGCCATAGCAGTCTCTCACCTGGACCCTTTGGTCTTCAGGGAAGGTGCGTCTCAGAGGGAGGGGTGGCCTGCTGCTGTCTGGCTCTGGAGGAAGGGGCTGATACCGCTTGGGAAGGGTGAAAGGTGGCCTGTGGACAGTCACAGAGAGAGGTGTCTGGGTCTGAGGAACCACGTGAGCTGAGTTCACAGGGCCTGGCTCCCATCCAGACAGTGTGTGGGAGTCCTCTGTTACACACACATATACAGACACCATACACACATACACAAACACACATGCCTACACACACTGACACACAGACACACATTAGACACATACACAGACACACACAGACACACACACATAAACATACACTCATACACACACTGACATAGATACACATAGACACATACACATATATACATAGACACACATACACAGACACACATACACAGACACACACAAACACCCACACAGATACACATAGACACATGCATAAGCACACTGACACACACATACATATGTGCACATGCTTCAGGGAGTTTCTGAGGAGCTGAAATCGTTCTCCAGATGCCTGTATCTGCTCCCTGGCCCTGTCCCATGCAGGCTCCCCGCTCCTGAGTCTGGAGATGAAGCTGAGCTTGACTGGGGCTGTCCAGGGCACATGCTTGAGGGTGTGGAGCCAGGCGATAGGGGACCAGCCTTTGCTTTATCCTACTGGAAGGGCTCCAGCTTCTCAGATTCCCAAAGACAAAGGACACAGCTAAGGAATGTCACATGTTCACTCACTCATTCACACATTCACTTATTCACTCACTCACTTTTTCACTCACTCACTCATTCTCACTTATTCACACATTTACTTATTCACTCACTCATTCACACACTCACTTATTCACTCATTTGCCCACTTTCTTATTCATGCACTCATCTATTCACTCATTCATTTACTCACTCACTCATTCACACATTCACTTATTCACTCACTTATTCATGCATTCACTTATTCACTTACTCATTCACTCCCTCATTCACGCACTCACTTATTCACTCACTCACTCATTCACATTCACATTCACTTATTCACTACTCATTCACTCACTTGTTCACGCACTCACTTATTCACACACTCACTTATTAACTCACTCCCACTCACTCACTCACTCACTCACTCACTCACTTATTCACTCACTCATTCACTTACTGCAGATGCTGGAGCTGCTGAGAGAGAACTAAGACACAGCTCTTGGCCGCAGATGCTGCCCTGAGGGAGGGCAGAGAGAGGAGTGAGGAGATTACCAGGGAGATGAAGGAGGGTATTTGGTGCTGAGGAACAGCAGAAGTGACCAGTCACTCAGCCAAGAGCCAAATCTATTTCTGTCACCTCCGTAGATAAACCCAGATTATCTGTGCTGTGGTATAATATGTGTGTATGATGCTCCTTATGGCACCTTCTAGTGCCAGGCCTATCTGGTGAGGGTCCGCTCCAAAGGTGTGGGAACAGGAAGGATGGGGCATCGCTGAGATGAGAGCATGAGAACGGTGTCACAGACAAAGAATTGTATATCTGGCCCATGGGTTCATTCATTGATTTTCAGCCTCAAATGTTTGTGCTTCTCTTTACTAAATGCTGGGTCTTTTCAGCATCTGTAACTAATCATTTAAGTCTACAGCAAAACAAAACAGAACTTTAAGTGTCTTACCGAGGAGGTGGTAAAGGAGTCCTTTCCTGCAAAAAGGCAAGAGAACCAGACTTCAATTTTGTATTCTTTGAGCAGAGTTAAGGGCTACCACTGTTTGGGTTTGCCAAGAGAAATGACAAATCCCAACTCCAACTTCTGGGACTTCTGTTTCAAGCCGTGTTCAAGCCTTTTTTTGCTGTCCACCTTCCTCATGAAATTAGAGTGGTTGACAGATGCATTTTAATAATTTCTTTTGGGTGGGCGGGAGGGGGGAGTGGGTACATAGGTGGCGGGAATGGGGCACTGGTGGAGGGATGGGGTGCTGGAATACTGTATTACCAAGAACCAATTATGAACACCTTTGTAATTGTATGTCTCACGGTGGTGTAATAAAAAATTAAAACAATAATTTCTTTTACCTTTTTCACCCTCATTGGTTTGTTTCCTGAAATATAAGAGAACAGCAGTAAGTTTATGGGAAATATCAACAAGCGATGTGTACATGTATGTCTGTAGAAACCATTCCATTAAATTATCTTCTCTGTTTGGTTTCTTTAGGCCACACCGAGAAGGCTTGGGGACGACTCTTAGGCTGGCGCTATCTTAGGGGGCCAGGCAGTGCCAGAGATTGAATCTGGGGTGACTGTGTGCTTCAGTCCTGTGGGCTGTTCCCCAGCTTCATGTTGGAATAATTTTGATGATGTCATGAACACTGTCGAAATTTTATCAGGTACCCAGCTCCATGGCAATACTCCCAGTATGGAAGCTCATTTGGCCCTCATAGCTATTCTGGTGATGAAGAAACTGAGGTGTAAGAAGTGGGGGGTCTCACCTCCTCGCCCATTTAGTCAGTGGGTGGAGACAGAGTCCACGGCCTGTGGACTCCTACTGACCCTGCATACTGGTGCCTGAGGAGAGGTAACACCCTTTTAGAGCCAATCACCTTCATTCCAGTCCCTGCCCAGCACCGTTATCACACATTTTGAGTAGAGAAAACAGCTGCAGAGCTTTTAAGATAAGTTTTCCACCTATTTTCAAGGACACCAAATTCCAATTTTCTTGTTTAGTGCATGAAAATGTGAGCATAAACATGGCAGGAAAATTACTCCTGAGCACTCTAGAAAAACCTGAATGGGGCCAGTAAACGATTTTTTTCCTGACTTCTAGGTTCAGCAATTCCTAACTTATCATCTACCACGGATTCTTGAAAACTGCAACTTTAAAATGACCTGTAACAGGGGCTGGAGTGATAGCCTAGCGGGTAGGGGTGTTTGCTTTGCACGCGGCCGGCCTGTGCCGGCCCGGGTTCGATCCCGGCATCCCATATGGTCCCCCAAGCACCACCAGGAGTAATTCCTGAGTGCAGAGCCAGGAGTAACCCCTGAGCATCACTGGGTGTGACCCAAAAAAAGCAAAAAAAATAAAAAAATAAGATAAAATAAAACGACCTGTTACAAAGGCCTGCCCTTAACTGAGTTCATTTTGTTCAGGGTGGGGGACTGGCTGTATCAGCATATATGATCATGCCATAACAACATGGCATTGAATAAAGTGGTGTTATCTGAGTCCCTGCTGTCCAGCTGAGCCTTGATGATGTGGGGGTGAAGAGTGCTGATCCCCCAGAATCAAAAAACATACTCGTGGCTTATAGTGGCTCATTTTTTTAATTAAAAAAAGTAGGGGTCATCCAGAGGTGCTCAGGGGTTAATTCCTGGCTCTGTGCATAGGAATGATCTTTGGTGATGCTTGGGGAACCGAATGTGCGGGTGCTGGAGCTGGAACGGGGCAGGCTTCAGGCGAGCCTCACCACCTGTACTCGTTCTCTGTCCATCAAGTGGGTATTTCATATACATGGACCTGGGGATCCAACCCAACGACACACACAGCAGGTTGCATGCGGGTATGTAGAGCTAAGGGTAACAAAATGTCCACGCATAAGCGGATCCCTGAGTTCACATCATGTTCAAGTGCCTACAGTGGTTTTATTCCCATAGTCTAGTTCATCTCACAATTATCGAGTTGCTCCCTGAGCTGAGCATCACAGATGTCCATGTGTGTGTGTGAGAGAGAGAGAGTGAGAGAGGAGAGAGAGAGAGAGAGAGAGAGAGAGAGAGAGAGAGAGAGAGAGAGAGAGAGAGAGAGAGAGAGAGAGAGAGAAAGGAAGGGGAGACTAGAAACAACAAGGAGAGTGAACAGGGCCCCAAGGTACTCCCAGTTGTCGTATTCATAGGCCAAGTTCTTATAACACACCACCACAACACACCATACCACACCACAGCAGAGCAAAATATGTCACACTACAACACCCCACCACCACACTACATGATGGACAATGAACTGCACCACCACCATAGAAAACCACCACAGAACACACAACGGAACGCCACAGAACTGTGTCCCACAACAGCTCATTGTGATACACCACAAAATAGCACAGGGCATATTGCAGGTCTAAAATCTCTGCTTCATGGAATAGAGTGACCATTCTCCCTATTAGAAAACACCGTTCAACACAGGCTAGATGGTCTCTCTTCTTCCCTCTCCCTTCGTTCCTTCCTTTCTTCCTTCGTTCCTTCCTTCCTTGCTTCCTTGCTTCCTTCCTTCCTTCCTTCCTCCTCCTTCCTTCCTTCCTTCCTTCCTTCCTTCTTCCTTCCTTCCTTTCTCCTTCCCTTCCTTCCTCCTTCCCTTCCTTCCTTCCTTCCTTCCTTCCTTCCTTTCCTTCCTTCCTTCCTTCCTTCCTTCCTTCCTTCCTTCCTTCCTTCCTTCCTTCCTTCCTTCCTTCCTTCCTTCCTTCCTTCCTTCCCTTCCTTTCCTTCTCTCCTTCCCTCCTCCCTCCCTCCCTCCCTCCCTCTCCTCCTCCCTCCCTCCTCCCTCCCTCCCTCCTCTCTCCCTCCTCCTCTCCCTCCCTCCCTCCCCCCCTCCTCCCTCCCTCCCTTCCTTCCTTCCTTCCTTCCTTCCTTCCTTCCTTCCTTCCTTCCTTCCTTCCTTCCTTCCTTCCTTCCTTCCTTCCTTCCTTCCTTCCTTCCTTCCTTCCTTCCCTTCCTTCCCTGTGCACAGGGTTCACATGGGGCAGGGCTTAGGGAACTATCTGTGTGGTGCTGGGGATTAAAAACCAGGAGCAGCCACAGGTAAGGCAAGTGCCTTCCTTAACCCCTTACTATATCTCCGTCCAGTTTCTTGATTTTAAATATTGGTTCTGCTAGTTACTGTGGACAAGAACATATTTTGCAGCTATCGGATCAGCAGTTATGAAGATAGTTAAGCCCCTATCTTGAGGCTTGACTGAGTTTTCTCTGTCCTGAGAAAAGTGGGAAAGTGAAGCATGGCGTTCTGTCCTTCATGGGTGCTCCTGTGTGAAGCTGAGATGAGGTACTTGCAGGCACAGGACTTATAATGCAAGTCCCCTGTTGCTATATTGCATAATGGGAAGTCAGAGGGGAAAATGGCTACTCCTTCCTGATGAAGCTCACTGTTGTTCTGGAAGGCTCTGAAGAGTTCCCTGTCTGTCACACAAGGGGGCCCACACCTTTGTTCTTGGTCATCTTGAAATTCAATAAAGCAGTTTTCACCCCGCGCAGAGGGCGTGCTCGCCACCTGGTGGCCGCCTGTGCAATGAGCACGTCTGCCCTGAGCGCTTCCATCCTGGACCAGGCAGGTTGATTTCAGTGGCAGGGCAGTATGGTGAGCAGAGCAAGGTGTTAGAGAGTGTGACGAGCCTTGTCTGATGCTGACCCCTCTCTCTTATTAGGGTGAACCAGGAGGGTCCTAGCCTCACAGGATGGGGCAAGCAAAACTTGGAGTTGGTCAAACATCAAAGCTTGTAGTAGCTCGGACCAATTTATGAGAATTGGTGGCAAGTTTTCCAGGAATTTTAATCAGCCATTATTTGAAATTGAAAGATAGATGAAAAATATTGGTAATAAATGAAAGGACATAACAAGCATAGACTTTCTTTGGAGGAAGAAGAAAAATATTCCCAGGAGTACAGACGTAAGGCGACCCTTGACGTTAGCCACTGACCAGGAGGCTCCAACCCAGAGGGACAGGGTAATCTCGCTCTCATGACATATGTATATATTCTGACGTGAGTAGGGAGGTGTTTTCGTGCCCTGTCGGAGGTCCACACCTGGCCCGGTGACCAATTATTTTGAGAACTACATAGCTAGGAAGCTGTGGGTGTGGAGTGGTTGGGTCTGGATAAGTCGCTCATCCCGGGGGTTGCCGACGGCGCTGTGGGTCTGGCGTGTCTCTCTCTTCCAGGGTTGCTGGCATGGCGGTGGACCCACAGCTGTGCTGCTTGGACTCACAGCTGCTTTGCTCGGCCCCATGTGGAAGCAACCCATGAAGCTCTGGAGGCTGTAAAGGGCTCGGCCAGCCCCTGGCTGAGTCCAACATAGCTCCAAAGGTTCGCTCACACGTGTTGGGGAGGAGCCACGCTGTCCGGATTTGAAGTGGGGATTTGGGCCCCTCCTCCCATTCCTCCACCTCCATGCCAGCAACCCGGGAAGAGAGACATGCCAGACACACAGCTCTGCTGGCACGCGGCCACTCTGCAGCTGCGCAAGTCTTAGATGGTACTGGTTGTTAGGACCAGGTCCTTCCCAGCATTTTTTCACACTATACAGTTCTAGGCAGGTTCTAGCCATGGCCTGTCATACCAGTGAGCCTAGCAAGAAGCCAGAGGAAGCCCCACACCATGAAGTCAGTCATTCTCAGCATACAGACTCCACAGCTCCTCAGAGCTCCACCCAAGAGAAAACCTGATTTTTCCCTGTTGAGTTTCATCAGTAAATGCTAGAGATGAGAGCCTACTACTGAAAGTATACCACCTGCACAGCAGAGCCTGGCAAGCTACCCATGTTTTAGTTGATAAGCCAAAAACCAGTAACAATTATGTACCTCATTCCCATGTCCTGAAGGAATGGTTTGAGGCTTATCCTGTTCTTGGAGCAAACAGATGCCCTTGGGCTACACTTGCTTGCAACAGGACGTATGGAGATGTTACTGGTGCCTGCTAGAGCAAATGGATGAACAACGGGAAGACAAGTGATACAAGTGACACAAGTGATAGCTAGGAAACCAGATGAAACTAACAGCCCAGTTTGCTTCTGTCCTTTTGCTTTGGCTTAGATAAGAACAGGAATGCAGGGACCGGAGTGAGAGTCCAGCAGGGTGGGCATTTGCCTCGCATGTGACCAACCCAGGTTCGATCCCTGGCATTCTATATGCTCCCTGGGCACTGCCAGGAGTAACCTGTGAGCATCTCTGGGTGTGACCCCTCCCCCAAAAAAAGGAATGCAATGCTCATACTCTTATGTAACCTTCAGAATGTATAAAACATAAAGATGTGAGTGAGTTGGGTTCCAGGACTCAGGCTTGTGAATCATCAGTGCTCAGTCTCTAAAGCTTGGATCCATTTACTTTCCTGCTGGCTCTCTGTATCTGAGTCTTTTGATTGGCAGCGGTTGGTGACAACAAATGCTTAAAATGTTTAACTTTATTAATTATACCACTAGAGTTCACCATTATCTGTTCTGGTGAAACAGTGGTGGTGGGAATATTAATAGAAATCTGTCAGGGAGCGCTGTCAGGGTCCCCAGCAGTGCCGGGAAGCGAGTTCCCTTCTACCTCCGAAGCTGGCGGGAATGGATGAAGACTCAAGAATCCGATGCAGTTTTAAAATGCTTTACTTATCACAGGTTCAGGCACACAAATCAGCAATAGGAAAAACCCTGTGCTTAGGATTCTTGGTTAGAGCCCCCAGGCACGTGTAGGCCAAGATGGCAGCCACCACGTGTTAAGGCCCTGTAGAGAGGAGACAAAGACAAGACTCCCAAGAAGAGTGTGAGCCCCAAAAGAGAGCCCCAGAGAGAGAGAGAGAGAGAGAGAGAGAGAGAGAGAGAGAGAGAGAGAGAGAGAGAGAGAGAGAGAGAGAGAGAGAGAGGGAGGGAGGGGGAGGGGGGGAAGCAGGCTGGTTTTATCCTCCTGCAACTCAGACCTCCCACTATTATGGGAAGCAGGAAGGGTTAAATGCCCTTAGGTAATTTCTCCCAGCACCTCACCTAGGCTCCTATTATATGCTAATGTTTTGAATCAAGATCTGCCTGGAAATGCCTTTATAGGGTAGAGAAGGGGTTTTTGAGATGGCATGTCTCTGTACCAAAGACTAATACCAATGCCAGTTAAATATTTCTCCAAGCCTTCCCAAGTCTCGTCTACTACACAGTAGTTTTGTATTTTAGTTGCCTTTTGAGTTAGCAGGGGAGCCATGCTTGCTTGCTTGGAGGCAAACAGCATTTCTCTCTGGTCTCATTACTTAGAGATCCAACCTGGCCAGGCAAATATGCTGGTAAGATCTAGCTAGTCCCACGATGATTGTGGTAGCATGAGAGAATATTTATACCAGCCAGTACAGAATACATGGTCAGATAAACTGCCACATTTAGACTACCCCTTTATCTATGAAGTGACCTGCAGGAGGCAATCCAGGGCAGATGCAGAGGCTCTTAGAGGAGTTCTGCAACAGAAATCCATCCTGCCCCAAGATATTGCTTCCTTATAGACAATAACACCACCAAGGAGTTGTAAAAGAATTTTTTTCATTTTGTTTTTTTTTTTTTTTTTTTTTTTGGCTACACCTAAAGGTGCTACTATAAGAGTATCCCACCTCCACGGCAGAGCCTGGAAAGCTACCGTGTCATATTTGATATGCCAAAAACAAGTAACAATTATAGACCTCATTCCCATGACCTGAAGGAATGGTCTGAGGCTCTTTGTATTTCCTGGAGTGAGCAGAATGCCCTTGGGTTACACTAGCATGTGATAGGACCTATGGAGATGTTACTGGTGCCCGCTTGAGCAAATCGATGAACAACAGGAAGACAAGTGACAAGTGATTAGGGACTGAATTTCTGTGACTTGAAAATGCAGATAATGAAATGGGGAGGGGTTCTTGAATTTAATTACATACTTTTATTTTTCACTTAGTTATTCACTTTGTGCTAAGTATATGCAATACCCCATATAAAGTATGATGGTAAAAATCAATAATTTCCAAAGTACCATTAGAATAATGTTCTATAATTAGAGGAATAGATTCTGAAAAAATTAGATAAAACTTGGCCTCAATGGCAGCGTTTATTATCTCTAAGAGCTTTATGATATATGAAAGCAAACCATTACGAGTCCCATGCCTGATGACTATGGGAGAATCCAAAGAAGCAACTTATGATCCCAGTGGTTAATGCATATTTGATAAGGACTGTTGGAGAAAACATTCCAAGTCTTGGGAATCTTTCAGAAATCAAATCCAGCAAAAAGTTATTGAAATAATTCTTAGGGTTGAATGAAGAGATATTGACTTAGACGAAGTGAAGGAGTGACCACTGGCTTTGACACCCAGTGAGACGGTGAGGTTTCTTAGGACCATGTTATGGTTGGGTACTTTGACAGCCATTGAGAAGGTGGGGGTTTCATAGACCATGTTCTGATTGGGTGCTTTGACAGCCAGTGAGAAGGTGGGGGTTTTTAGGGTTGTGTCCTTTGGCCGACGATGCTGGGGTATAAAGGAGATGGGATGGAAACACCTTTATAAAGCCAACCTGGGGCCAGTTACTTTTCTGCTATGCTGCTGCTCAGGGACAGGGGAAAGGGTGGGAAGTGGGATGCTGGGAAGAACCAAGACAGAGGAAAAATCAGGTTCTGTGGATGGTGGGTTTGTGTGCATGGACCACACCTAGGGAATCATACTGTGTTGGAACTGTCAAATTCTGTTATGTTCTACAGGTGGGCTGCAGAGGCTCACTAAAGGATGTGATTAATGGAATCTGCGCTGCCCTTTGGCAGACCTCTGCCTAATGGGTGTGACTAAAGGCTTGTCCCCACATGACCTATTATACCTGACAAGGCTTAGGAACTACTCTGTTAGGGTGGGTCACCTCTCATACAACTAACTTAATAAATATACTCTGTGGTTTAGTATGATAGCCAGGATAGGGAAAGCACTCAATAGACAAGGACAGTTGACTGGATATAGAAGTTGTGTTCTGTACTCAATGGAATACTATGCAACCATAAGAAAAAGAATGAAGTCAGAGTTCACAGCAACATGCAAGGAGCTGGAGGTGTCGGGTTAAGTGAAGCGAGTCAGGGAGAATGGAAGGTACAAGATGCTCTCACTGATTGGCAGAGGCTAGAGACAAAACAAGAGTGCAGAGAGTACTGAGTAGTAATTAACCCTTGGCTCCATGATACAGAACCTATTACAACAGGACCGAGCAATAACTAACCCTTGGCCTCAGGTACTGAGCAATAACTAACCCTTGACATCGGGATACAAAACCACTACCAAATAGTGTAGGAGGGGGTGAAGGATGATCAGATTTGATGTACAGAGATGGTGGTAGAGGGTCTTGGTCACCTTGGTGATGGCACGGTTAGTCCTCAGAACCATGAATTTTGACTCTGCAGTAACCACATCACCTAAACTATGGTGAAAACATAGAAAATAAACACGCGGTGTACCCACACCTGTCTGGCAGAATCTGCCTGTTTGATGTAGGGGATACAAAGTTTGTTCAACTGTGGTCTTTGTGAAGGAGAGGTCTAGCTCATCTTTGTATTAACCCTTTATGGGTCTGTTTTGTTTGATAAATGTTAAACTGGAGAAAACAGGGGCTAGGGTCAGCCTCCAGAGAGACTTGACCAGGCAGCAAGAATGAACAGAAGAGGGGCGAGTGATAGTATAGTGGGTAGTTTGCCTTGCAAGTGGCCTACCTGGGTTTAACCCCCAGCATCCCATATGGTCCCCTGAATATAGCCAAGATTCCTGAGCACAGAGCCCAGGAGTAAGCCCGGAACATGAACAAAAACAAAAGTCCAACCCAAGAGACTAGCAGTACTGTCAGAGGTGGGGCTGCTTTCATGGTTTTATGGATATGGGGACAGAAACTGGGGACTTGGGGGAGGTGGGAAGCAGACACCTTGAAAATTTCTGGGTTCTGGGCAACCAAAACAGAAATAGGCCTGTGGCGCTGACTCAGGCCTGCTTATCTTCTCGAAGGAGCTGAGACAAAGCCGGCCCACCACAGACCACCTGGGGTTGATATCAGCCAGTGGCTGACTTGGTCTCCTTTGGAATGTGGACTGCTAGCTCTCATGTGCAGGGTCGATGGGTGAGAAGGCTCCCAAGGCAGCGAGGAGAAAACCTGGAGCAACGTCCTCATGAAAAAACATTGAGTTTCCTTAGCTCCGACTCCTTCCCAGATGACTGAGCAAACCCCTACTCTTGCTAGGCTTCTTTGGTTGGTGTGGTTTATATTTGAGCCATACCTGGAGTTGCTCAGGGGCCTTTCCTGCCTCTGTGCTCAGGATAGATCCCTGGCAGTGCTCAGGGTACCATATGGGGTGCTGCGGATTCTTATTGGAGCATGTGAGGGCGGGGACTTATTTTTTTGTTCTCAGTCCTATTAGGCTTTTAAATTATCAAATGATGCAACTCAACCAGATTAACTCAGCTCATTTGTGATTGTTCTTCCTCCCTGCCTCCAGGAATTGTGAGCTCTTGCATCTCCTGGGCTGCTATCCTGAGTCCCTCCATGCACCCCCCCACATGTGCACATATATCCTGTTCCTTCTGGGTCAACAGATAACTTTCCTGCCTTCTGGCAAAGCTGGAGTTTGCACCCAGGGGCCCTTGTCCCCAATCCAACAAATCCCCACCGCTGCTGAGGGTCAGAAAGATCCAGAACTTCCCCGAGGGGCATTGTCTTCCCTCAGTTCAGCGCCTCCTTCCTGGGATAAACAGTTCTGCCCCTTGGGCAGAATTAACAAGCACCTGCACCCCAGTTCCCTGTACACAGACCAGCACTGACTAGGCTGTGGGCTACTTGTGGCTTCAGGCATTGTGCCTCAGTGCCCTGGTACCTCCTTATTTGAAGCAAGCAGAGTTCTGTCAGGGTGTTTGATGCATGGCTGTTTATTTCTTCTCTGGTGGTGACTCTGCATTTCCCAGTGGACATTGTACACGTGACACCAAATAGTCATGAAGTGCTTTTCTTGCTGAGTCTTTCCTCTCTGTTTGTGGGTGGGCATGTGAGGGCTGGTGGGCTTCACCTGGCTGTATTCAGGGCTTACTCCTGTACTCCTGACTCTGCTCAGGGGTCACTGCAGGTGAGACTCAGGGAAGCGTATGGGTGCTGGAGATGGAACCCAGGTCGGTGGAGTGCAAGGCGAGCACCTTGCCTTCCACACTCTCTCACCAGTCTCGAACTTTGAACTGGACACTGAAAATGTCTTTGCTTTCTCTGAGCCATGGTTTGTGGCTGAAGACATGCATTTTTGAAATGGCAGGATGATAATTTTTATAAATTTTCTTGCTTTGGGGCCATTCTCATTAGTGCTCAGGACTACTCTTGGTTCTGTGCTCAGTGGATCACTCCTGGTACACTTGGGGACCATAGGAGTTGCTGGAGATTGAACACAGGTCAGTTGCATGCAAGGCAAAGTGCCTGACCTGTTATACTATCTCTCTGGCCCAGGGACAATCTTAAACTAATTTTAAGATTAGTAAAATGGCAGTTTGACCAAATTAACTTTTTTTTTTAACTTCAACCTGCAGTGCTCAGGGCTCCTGGTGATGCTCAGGAGACCAAATGTAGTGCCAGAGATACTTAAGTACAAGGCCAGCCTCTTCCTTATACTTTTCTGCTCCCAGAAAACTCTTCTTTGATTGTAATTTCTTTGGCATCTACATTCAGCAGTTGGCTGCTTCTGTTCAGGATGTGGTCTATATCTTGCTACTTAAAATGTGGATAGGACCCTGCGTTGAGTCATGTAGCTGAATGTGAGGACTTCAGAAAAAATTTGTTTTAAAGTAAATTTACTATTTAGGGTCTGTAAATGTTTGATTTACATTCCTATTTTATATACCCTGGGTTGTGTAAAAGTTTCTCTAGCACAAAGGGGTCTTAAGTGGGGGAAGTTTAAGAAGCCAGAGGATGTTAAGAGGGTGTCAAATGCCATCTCCTTGCCAAATTGTGTGTAGTCATGATCTGCCACTAGGGGGCCAGTATCATCCATCATTTCATCTTGGGCACTAAACCT